>PVJI01022029.1:0-26039 GCA_004026765.1 Micronycteris hirsuta
AGCATTCTAGTTGCTGCCAGCTGGGAAGGAGAGGACTATATATGGAGCAGGTCTGGTAAACACTGCGATTGAGGTATACATTGTATAGCCATGTCAAGAGGTGGTGGAATCTTCAATTCACAGAAGTCTGGGCTAAAGATATAAATCTGGGAGTGTGAGCCCAAACTTTAGAGCCATATGATGGGGCTGCTGTTTGTGAAGAGAAGTTTCCAGGCACACATTCCTTGGTGTTTAGGTTCAGCCAATGCCTTTCCTCCAGAGAGAAACCTTTGAACTTCTTCCAAACTCTACTTCTTATATTCTCAATTTATTTCCATTTCAGATCACATCTATGGAGAGCAATTTAAAAACCATAGAGGCAGAGAACAAGCTTATAGAACAGAATAATGAAAGCCTGCTAAAGGAGCTGGCAGGTCTAAGCCAAGCTCTCATTTCAAGCCTTGCCGACATCCAGCTCCCACAGATGGTAAGTCCAAGGCCAGAAAGGGACTGCTCCATTCTGTGCTCGCAACGTTAATGTGTAGTCACCAACAGCGCTGTCAGACAGAAGTGCTGAGCTCTGAGGGACCTGTCAGCAGTCACCGAGGTATCATGCTTCATCATGCATGACCTGCAATGACCTCCTTCATGTAATAACCTCCTTCAGTGGGAACATGATAGATACATACATTTAAATTACATGAAGGCCAAGGGTTTTTGATACTGTAGAAGTCATTTAAAGATGAAAGTTTATTTGAAACTTGTTTTATAATGTAATGAAAGTTGGAGGCCAAAACTCCCTGGCTAAAGTTGTTTTCCCAAATAGAAAGTTTACATGGCTTACAAAACCTGAGACCCAGCCACTTGCGTCATCCACCCAATTTAAGAACCATAGAAAAAAGTTTACCGTGGTGTTTTCTTTATAGTAAGTATGAATAACATACTTAAGTCCATTTCATGTAAAATGAAAAGCTCAAAAGTGAGTAAGGCATCCTTATTTCCAAAATGTAAACACGTCTTTGAAGTATGGCAACTATTTAAAATTTCTAGAAAATTCATTTTCTTTACATATTCATAAATATAATGAACACTTGAAAGAGGTGCTGCATTGTTGAACGCTTTTAATTTCCTCACTGTGTACATTTTTAGAACAAGTTTTCTAAAGCTGCAAATTCTATATAATGAATGTTTTATAGAATTTATAGAATGTTTTAAGGAAGCAGCAATTTAATGAAGATATATGATTAGTTTCCTGAAAACAGTAAGTCCCTCAATTTGCCCAACTTCCCACCATGGAGCCCTTGTCTTAACCAATTTCAGATGTGTCTCTTGGCAATAAAAAAATCAATCATGTAATAATATAAAACACAAAGGAAAATAAATGATTACTTTGTGGCCAGTATTGAATAATATAATGTTATTTATTTATGTTTGTCTAACTCATACTTCAAATTTATATTTGTTCCTTTACTGATGCCACTAAAATAATCATTACCATACAAGATAACTTCTACTTTGTGTGGTTACCATATAAGGTACCTTACGGCGACTTTTAGGGCTGATGACACTAGATTTTCACAAAAACACCAAAGACACTCTTCTTCTATAGTTGAAGAGATAAAGGCTCAGAGAACCTACACAATTTGATGAAGGTTCCAAAGCCAGCGCGAGTTGGGCGGGCGGAGTCACAGCGTGGCCTTTGCTCACCTGCCACCTGAGTCCTCAAGCAGTTCTGTGACTCCAGGAGACATCTGACACCACCAAGGCAGAAGCTCAAAGGAACAGAAAAGCACAGTTAGACAACATTAATAATTTAGTGATTAGATCAATACTTTGCTGAGTAAAAAAAATAATCATCAAATTTAGAAAGCTTATTTTCTAAATAGCAACAACAATAATAATATCTTTTATATCTAAAGTGTTTTTGACCTTTTAAAAGTCCTTTCTTCTAATCATATTGTGAAATAAGTAAGGCAGATGTCATATGTTTTTAAATATGGGGAAATGGAGGCACCAAAGAATGGCTGGGTAGCATTGCTTCATGTCATTTATTTCCTTTCACACAGCGTGCAGTTTCTACACATCAAGTGTCTGCTGTCTCTGAAGCACCACACTAGGCAAAGGAGATACCAACACACACACACACACACAAAATAAGGGATGGGCAGACCCTGATTTTGTGGACCTCGCATTCTACCTGGAAATACGGGTAGAGAAGTAGAATATATTATAGTGCTGCCACAAGGGGAAAATGCACAGTGAGATGGCTGAGAATAAAAGAGGAACATTTTCCACCAGACAATTTGGTCAGTAAGCAGCTTGCTTAAATCTCAGATTCCGTAATCCAACCCAGTGCTATCAAAACAAGCATCTGGTACAAAAAAGCCTCTCCTGCCCCAGCCTCGCTGACTTCACAAACTGGAGGTCTGTTTTATGCTGAGCACATGCAATTGAAGGTGAGAAGTAGGGCATCTTTGAGGAGGTCCTAGTCAGCTGCCAGACAGCTTCTTTATGGGGCTTCAAACTGACCACAGAATACTGGACAGTCACATTAATCCCACCAATTGAGTAAAGAACAAGCAGTTGAATCTCTTAACACACACTTAAGTCTCTGTCCATCTCCCCAAACTCCAGCAGCTGCATGCATCCTTACCTTCCTTCCCAGACTCTGGGTCACTGGCATGCTTCCATGTGGTTTGGTCCTCCTTTTGCCTCAGCCTGAATCCCTGTGATTGGTTCAATGTGTTTTGTCTTCATTTAGGGGCCTATCAGTGAGCAGAATTTTGAAGCATATGTAAATACGCTCACAGACATGTACAGCAATCTGGAGCGGGACTATTCCCCGGAATGCAAAGCTCTGCTAGAAAGTATCAAACAGGCAGTGAAGGGCATCCACGTGTAGGACCGCAGCACCGCCGGGCAACAGAAATCACCGACAGCAGTTTTAAGACCGGTGAATCTGCTAGGGGCTCCTGGGCTGCTAAGGCATGCAGGTTGCCGTACTGCATTTACAATTGCAACATTGCACTAATTTTTCCCCCCAGCTGTCATAAAAAGGAAAGAAAAACTATGATAGACTCTTTGAATTAAAAACAATGCTGTCAAATATTATATTTTATTTATTTTCATATGTTTTTCTTTTTTCTTCATTGCACTCTTTTGAATTTTTTCTTTGTAAAGTATATGTAAATTAATGTGACATTTTATATTTTATTTATTTCTAATCAAAGAGTTTTTTATCTTTTAACTGCATTTTGAAGTCTGCCATATTTTTACAAGTGTTTGTTAATTTTCCAATAGAATTTAAATAGAAATGCTATTCTCAAATCACATATCTTGCTGGGTTTAAATGAGAAAAAAATAGTATGAAGGAAATCCTTGTCTAAGGACTGGACGATGCTCCAGTTTGATTTTTATTGCACAGTCCCCCTCCCCCCTCCTCCACCCCTTTCACTGGCTTTGTATTTATAAGTGGGCTTGTGGTAACGTGAGATGCATGGAAGGAAAAAGAAGATAAATGGCGCCCACTAGTGGGCAATGCACTCTCACAGAAGCACACGTACTGGAAAAGCCTGTTCAGAATTTGTTCGTGATAATTAAATATAGCAATCAGCAAAGTATTTGACTTGGCTGTATGGTTATGGTTAACATGAATTATTTATTTGAAATGTTTTAAAGAAGCATAAACTTCTTTAGTGATGCAGACTTGTCTGTTTGTTTTTCAAGTCATATCAGATAGTTGGCAACTCTTATCCCAACATGAGAAATAAGACTTGATGTGACCAGCCAGGCTTTCCTGCCATATGTTGGTACAATATCCAAGTGACAATATTAATGTAGATTTGTACTTAACAAATAAAAACGCATCCAAATGGAAATTTTGTAGATACCATATCCCCTGAAATAGCATTTATCTTACTTGGTTGACTGGAAAGGAATGGAAAATATAGTAACACATGAAAAAATGTTACTCTGATCTGAGTAATTACTTTGAACACTGGTGACATTGCTTTACCATCTTTAGGAAACAGTAAAACTTTCAATTTGATTAAAATCTTTCTGTAGAACTGCAAGCGCTACAAAATATATACACTCATCCCACAGGCACACACACTCACATATACTCACACACTCATAAAATTGAGCCCAAAATCTTGAATTTCTGGATGGATCAGAGTTTAGTAGTTGCTATAGTAAAGGCAATGTCTATTTCAGGGATTGTAAAGTAGTTAAGCATTGTTTCAAAAGTTTTTTTATATTTATTTTTTTTAAGAAAAGGTATAGACAACCAGCTAAACTGCCTTTCTGGTGTGCACACACACCTCGTGTGCAATGTGCCTCCGTGTAAATGGACACTTGAACTTAGTGTGGGCTTAATTTTCTGTTCTAAAACAAAAGTGTTTATTTTTTATTAGCCTCATGGATATGTAGATTGAATTTGATGGCACTCACAGGCTTGATATATTTATCCCACTGTTATTACTGTTACCTGCACAAATTCAAAGTTATACCAACAGTAATTCCACTTCCATGCCACTGTGGTCATTGTCATGTATTAAGTGGGGCTTATCTTTGGTTCGGGGTTCACTTGAACTCTTGAATCTTAGTTTAGTGAAAATGAGATGTCTGTTCTTAGGTAGGAATGGTGTTTATTTAAAAATCAATTTAAAAAGAAAAAGAGCTACCATATGTGCTGTCTATGATAAATGGGACACCAAACAAAATTTCCTATTAAAGTTATGTACTTGCAAACATTTTGCTATATAGTACTTGATAGATGCATACAAATGAGTTCGCTTATTACAAAGTTTAATTTGCTAAATATTTTAACATGTTTGTTATATATTTTATTTAATTTAAAAGAAATCTCTTACCAACCTATGTATTTATTACTATAATTTACTATGACTTCGGGTTAATTTATTTGTGTTTGCATAGTTTGAGCAGTATGTTTTGTGAAGTATGTTTATATTTATTTGCCTCCTTTGTACTTGATGTGTTTTGTAATGTGCACTGAATTTTTTTTTCCTTTCAACTCTGTTGATTGACACTGTAAATTGGGTCTTTTGTAAACAACAAAAGGGCAATGATGTATGCATATTTTTAATTTCAAGTAGTTTGTTTGTATACTGTTTCTTCAAACAATTAATATTTCTTACATCAAAGCAACAAAACTGTGTTCAGTGCTGTACATTTGGTGTATGGTAGGAAATAAAAATTGATAACAAGTTTTACTGTGATCTTCCTCAAGCTACTGTATGGAGGCCGTTCCCACCATCCTGGGGGAAGCATTGCCCCAGAGGAGCTCTGCTGGTCAAGCACCCCTGAGCCCTTGGGCATCTCTGATGTACCTTGTTTCTGTTAACCACTCTGCTTGGCTTGTCCTTCCACCACAAGTACACAGGGTTTTTTGCCCATTGACAAGTGATCACAGCCTTTGCTTGAGCACACATCTTCAGAAAAGATGGGCGCCTGTAGTGTAGGACGCACCTTTGCTAGCACTGGCAGGAAATGCTCCTGGGACTAGTGAGCAATAAAATGCAGGCCTCACCCTCCTGATTCCAAAGTTGCTAGGGGCATATCTGTATATTCATGCAAGTCCACTGAACTCAAATTTTAAAAAATAATGATTGATTCTTGATAGCACCTCCTTTACGTATGTGTTTTTCTCACCTAGTATCAGTCAGTTTAATTTTTCAGACTGCGAAATAGGTCAGGCAGAGGGATCAAGAACTGTATAATGTGACTCACATGTGGGATATAAACCAAAAAGCAGCAAATGAACAAACAAACAAACAAAACAAGCTTGTGGACAGAAATGACAGAATGGTGGTTACCAGAGGAAAGGAGATTCGGGGGAGGATGAAGAGGGTAAAGGTGACAGAGGGGGACTAGACTTCAGGTGGTGAGCACACAATACATTATACAGATGTCATATTGTAAAGCTATACATGTGAAATTTATATAATGTTACTAACCAATGTTACCCCATTACATTTAATTTTAAAAAGTTCTGATTTCTGCTCAGATTTACATATCTTTAGGACTGAATGTCATTCATACTCAATGTGGCAAAACCCATATAATTCATGTAATGAAGCAACATTGGCTGATGGGAAGCCTGGGTCCCCAGAGGAGAGAGCAAGGTACTTGGGTGGGCCTTTATGTAACAGGGGGTAGGACAAGGTAGTCAATGCATAATATAGCTTTGCTTCCAGTCACCAAATGTGTTTGAATGAGATGTGCAAATGATGCATTCTGTGAAATGGATCACAAGATGCAAATCTATTCAGCCAGCTTCTTAGCTTACTCTTTGCAGAATACATGTATCTTGTGCTGATTGCGATTTTACATCAATGAGTAGTGTCTTCATTTCTATCACCCAACATGTCAGAAGAACAGTACCAGTTTCATTGGAAATGAGAAGAGAATGTTGAGTAAGAATCAGACATTCATAAAACAGAAGATTAATATGAGGGTATTTGTGCCAGGCCCACTTCCTGACTTCCACTTAAGTCCAGCATAGGGGGGACTATGAAATGAGTGGTAGGTATTGTGACTGCGATACAAACGGGGTCCTGTGGAAACAGCGTGGAGGTTTACAACTAACTGATTTCCTGGAGAAAGTGCTGGGTACACATGAGCTGGGCAAGTTGGAGGAAAGGCATTGCAGGTAACAGAAACATCATGTGCAAAGTCACATGATGAGACGAATCCAAACAGCCTAAGGTAATTAAAATACAAAAAAGAAAAAAGAAAAAGAAAAACTGGTGAGAAGAAAAGAAATACAAAGCCCAGGTAAGTGGGGGAGCAGGTTATATTATAAACGGCCATGTTAAAGAGTTCTAATTTCCATAAGCAGATTTTGGAATACCAAAGAAAGATTTAAAATCAGAATTGTAGGACCAGATTTCCATCAGAGGACATTTATTCTAGCAATTCAAACAATTAATATTTCTTACATCAAAGCAACAAGTGTGTTCAGTGATGTACTTTACTGTATGGTAGGAAATAAAGATTGATATTGAGTTCTGCTGTGATCTTGATCAGGCTACTGTATAGAAACTATTATCACCACTCCATGAAAGGCGTCAGAGCCTTCAGACACAAAACTAAAATACTTCTACTTGAACCAATGTCCTGATTGAAATGAAGGGGTGAATGGTTCTTTGTTTTTTCTCATGAGAAAAAGTTTTAAAATTAATTTGTTATAATACATAAATATTTTATTAATATTCATGAAATTAATGTTCTCTGTTTCTCTATACATTATGCCCATTTTATTGTGGCCTGGGAATATTACCCTGCTCTGCCTTCCCATTACTCAGCAGATAACTCCAAAGTAAGCATATTTAATTGGCTAGTAACTGTATATTGTTAGACATAGTTAATGATGACTTGTATGCTTCATCTCATGAAATCCACAATTTATAGAGCAAATATCACCATGCCCAATTAAACTGATGAGGAAACTGGTCCTCAGAAAAGTTAATAAGTTGCCCAAGACTACAAGACTCATAGATACAGGGAATAGACTGGTGGTTGCCGGGGGGGCGGGGGGGAGAGATGGGGGGCTGGGTGAAAAAGATGGAGGGATTAAAAAGTATACAAATTGGTAATTACAGAACAGTCACAGGGATGTAAATTATAGCATAAGCAATATCGTCAATAAGATTGTAATAACTACTTATATGTATGGTACCATGTGGGTACTTGAAATATTAAGGGACCACTTTGTAGTTGTCTAGTCACTATGCTGTATACCTGAAATGAATACACATTACAATACTGAATGTAAACTATAACTGAAAAATAAAAACCCTAGGAAAAGGGACGGCCAAGATTTGACCTCTTTTCATTATTTTTAAGGTCTAATCAGGGGGAACTGTTTAGTCACCTGTCAGATGCCATCTTACCTGGAAGAAAGAAAACAGGAATTAGTTAAGATTAAGATATAGACTAGGACCCAGACATATCAATATTCTTAAGTCATGACAATAACAATGGTGTCTCCCACTACTGAGTCCTCATACTGACCCTGGAGCCCCTGAATTTGCTCTCATTCGCTTGACTGTCACACCAGAACATGTTAAGACCAGCAACACACTGACAGAAACCGAAGGTCAGAGGGAGCACAGAATTTGCTTGAGCGTCAGAACTAAATGCTAGGGTCAGGATTCAACCCAGTTCCGACCCAGAGCAGAGCTCCCATGCCTGTTGCCAGCCGTCGCTGCCGTCTTCCACCGCCCAGG
This sequence comes from Micronycteris hirsuta, assembly GCA_004026765.1. NCBI lineage: Eukaryota > Metazoa > Chordata > Mammalia > Chiroptera > Phyllostomidae > Micronycteris > Micronycteris hirsuta. The sequence goes on from PVJI01022029.1 coordinate 8,232, forward strand.
ACCATCATCCCAACCTGCCCCAAGCAAAGTCCTTGGACAAGAGTCGGTCAGTTTAATCACCACTCTGGATAAAGTTCTTTAAAAAAGCATTATTTTTACATTTAAACCACACTAATATGATATGTTTTTCTTGTAAAGTCATATCATAAAAGTGTGACATCTTAATAATTCATTTGACAAATTGGGATTGAAAATCTTAGTATGGTTGCAATAACAGCCAAAAAAAGAAAAAAATGCAAATAACTTCTTTTTTTGTTGTTTTTAGAACAAAACAACACAATTATTGTGTTCTATCATTAACTACTTTGTGTGAGCCTGACAGCTTTAGACTGGCCTCTGATGAATAAAAGGACACTTAGTACTGACCTTTATCAGCCATTAAATACTTAAAAACATAAAGAAGATATAAAGTTCCAAGTGCTTAAGAAACGGCTGTTGTTTTAGACTGCCCCACTCAAATATGTATTATCATCTATAAATGTGGTCATTTTTCTTCTGTGACTGATTACCTTACTATGTTTGAAATGAAATCCAGGATCAGATGGATGGGTTAGATATTTTGAAGTGAGAATGGCTCTTTGGGATGTGACACCTTGATAATGTTTTGAAGGATCAACCTTTTAACCACTGGAAATCTTTGTAAACATTTATCCCCAAAACTAGTGTACTTGAGAGAACTTTCAAGTATTGTGCTTCATCAAAACCCTGAGGACCAAAAGCATTCATAGCCACACAGCTGGCGGTGGGCGGGGCAAGCATGCTGTTCCCCTGACATGTTTGGCTTTCAGATTGTCCTCATTCATATGAGTGTACTCTTCCAGGAAATTCTTGCTCAGGAAGAAAAGTTGAAAATGTCTTCATTATTTATTCCAGGAACTTCTTATACATACACTGATCCACATGGGAACTACTCAATGTACTCTCGGACTAAACACCTCTTCTCAGGACCACATGCTCTGAAATTATTGTTTTCTCTCAGGGACTCACCTTGAACCCCCAGCTGTGCTGTTTGCATCTGTTCTAAATTGTTATGTCATGAACTTGACCAATTCTAACCACACCCTCACAATTCAAAGGCCCTCTTTAAATCAGAACTCCCAAACCATACAAATGTCCCACCTTTGTCTGCCCCTCTCTGCAGATGTGAAGACCCTGTCAAATTGAACTTAGTTTTGTGTATCAACAGATTATCTTGGCTGTATTCTGTGGAAGCAGCGTTCAACAGACCCAAGTCATTGCTGCACACAGACATGATATATTTCTATATCCTCAGATTTCAGTAAGCGGGTACATAAATGGCTTAATTTTCAATCATCAAAAACCTAAAAGCTTAACTCTAAATATTTCCAATGATTTTTTTTTGATATTTCTGTGAACATATAGCTCAAAAATCACAATGCTTTTTTTTCTCCTTTTCTTGTTTTGTGAGGGAGAAATCCTCAAAATTTGAGAACATCTGAGAACTATTGATATTATAATGTTTACATGTTCAGGCAAGGAAACAAAATGGCTAATCACACTATAAAACCCATAAACATCAAACATGCTTGCGCAACCCTGAAATCCACTCATTTAACTCCTTTTGTTTTTTATTTTTATAATTACCAATCTACAGAATCAAATTCTGTTTTAAAAGATTATTGTCATAGTTGGAATAATTGTTTTAGTATATGATGCTGAAATAGAAGCTGAGAGAATCTATTATAAATTAGAAAACCAAAAATAGTACATAGAATTCCTTTAAGCAACGGTGATCTTAGGTTGTTAGGGAAACCTGAGTTTATTGTCATGGAAGGACAGCATCACTTCTTGAAGAGGAAAGTCAGTGGTGGATTATTTATCATTTGTGAGCTCTGTTTTAAGACAGATTCTTCAATGGCAGTTGTCTAATTAGATATGTGATACAAAGCTTACAAGCAGTGGATACGGGTTCAGAGGTGAAACATTGGAAGGAAGACTTGGGAGAGTAAACAGCTATTTGAAGCTATCTATTGAAAGTTGACTGTTCTGATATTCATTTAAAAGGATTTTGGGGAAGATCTTGAAAGAACAATGAAGTTGTTTGCAGTTTTATCCTCCTGAGCAGAATTTTCTGTAATGATAAAGTCCTGTAAATAAAGGCACTATAATAGTAAAGTTATATTTTATATGGTAAGGTGTGGGGGTAAATAGTTTCTCCTTTCCAGTGTAAATTTGCAGAGATTTTACTGTGGACTTAAGGAATCCTAAGGCTTTTGAGCTGACGGGTGGATTCAGGAAAGGTGTGAGGATCCAATAGCCGGAGCCAGCAGGAGTTCCTAGGCATGGAGATAGAACCAGTTCTCAAAAAAACATGGCAGAAGCAAGCACATTATCTGCTAATAACAACAGCATCAATGTGGACATCTCGATGCTGTAAACACTCCTTTACTGCGTGTATCTGGGAAGGGACTAATTAGCATACACAATGCCCTTACCCTTAGCTGACAGACACATACACCCTGAATGGACAAACTGGATGAGCAGAGGGCTGGGGCAGGAACCAAAGGAAAGATGTCTGATGTAAACCAAACACTGCCCGATGCTGAGTATATGCGATTTTACACTCTCTCACCACAAGGTATGTATTTGTTTTTTGTTTCATTAGAGATTTCATTGATTTATTTTTAGGGAACAGGGGAGGGAGGGAGAAAGAAAAGGAGATGAACATCAAAGTGAGAGAAAAGCATTGCTTATTGACTCTTATACATGCCACTTCCAGGGGCCAAACCCACAGCCCAGGCTGTGCCCTGACTGGGAATCAAACAGGGGACCTTTTGCTTTGTGGCACAAAGCCCAACGCACTGAGCCACACTGATCAGGGCTTGTACATAATTTTTGTTTTAAACCAAAGACTCAAAAAGGTAAGTAGCTTGTCCAAGATCATTCAGCTGGCTAACAGAATAGCTAGAATTTAGTTCGTCTAACTCCAAATATCATAGTTCTCTCATCACTTCATACTGACCGTGATACTTGATAGAGAAAAATACTAGACCTGGTGGGCGATGAGGTAGATGGTGGAGTCGAAGTTGGGAAGACCAGCTGGAAAGCAGAAAAGATGGTGAGGGCCTGAGCAAAGGCAATTCTATGGAAAATGAGGAGGAAGGCCAAGTTCAAGGAAAAATTTCAAAAAGAATTATTAAACTTTTAGATTAGCTGAGAACCTATGTTTCATTTGTACACTTAATATCTACAATTTTTTTTTTTTTACCCCAAGTAAACAAAAACTTCGGAGCTTAACTGACCTTCTAAGGTTGGAACTTCTAAATATAGTGAGCCAGCCACAGAGAGGTCGGGAGGCCAGCACCATAATCTGTAAGCGGTGTGACAGTTTCAGAACATGAGGAAAACAAATTTGTCAAACACATCTTACAAATTTGATATACTTTAAATTATTATTTTCACCAAAATCCCAATTATCACAGTTCATAAGAATTGCAAGCAAGCTATGGGATGGTCTGGGTTAGTTTATATGAGTACAAGCTAAAATTCTGTTCATCTGGTGCAATTCATCTCAGCGAACATATTTTCATGCCCATTGTGCCTATGTTTAGGTTGATTAAATTTTCATTGCCTTGTTTTGTTGATACACAAATGAATCAAGAGCTCAAAATTGATTCATTAAAGTGAAAATGAAGAAGTGACGATTCTAACACAAATATTTCAACTTAGAAAAACATACTCCCATGAGGCAGATACTAATGATTTCCCCAATGATATATGAGGAAACTGAGGCATATAGTGACTTCTTAAGCTAAGATTACAAAGCTCCAAGCTTTGTAAGTGACAGAGCTTGGATTTGAACACCGCCATTGAGAACCTGGGGCCTGCAGTGTAAGTGCTGGTATACACAGCCACACAGTTAAAAAAGGAGATTTGTTCTATCAGCACCCAAAACCTGAGAGATTTTTTTTTCTTGCTTGCTGAATTAATGAGAAATTTTAAGCCATTATTTAAACTTAGCATCAGTACGAATAAAGCACCTGCTAAGTGTGAAAAAGGAAAGGCATTGGTGCTGGAATAAAACTGGTTCAACCTGAATGCCAACCCACAAACTATTTCATTCACATGGAGCAGCTGGCGTTGCAATATGCCTCTTGATCTCAGTTCTGGCTTGAAGGAAATAGTGGAAATTGAAATAATTATCTTTGGCCACTGAATGTACATGTTCTTAGCATTCTTTGTATTTTTTTACCCTGAAGTATTCTAATTAAGAGGTGTCATTACTATTCAAGATCATTTTTAAATAAAGAACGAGATAAAGGTATTTTATTGTTGTTCAAGTACAGTTGTCTCCACCCCCCCCACACTCTCCCATGCCCCATCCACCCCCACCTCTCACTCTCAATCCTACCCCCTTTGGCTTTGTCCATGAGTCTTTTATACATGTTCCTTGGTGACCCTTCCCCTTCTTTTCCCCATTATCCCTTTATTATCTTAATATTGCTATTATAACCATCTTTAAAATTTCATGCAACTTTGTCCATTTTGTATCTTGAAGATATTCAGTGTCTTAAATATACTGAACCTGTAACTTTAAAGCCAAAATATCGGAATTTTTATTGTTAAGGAAAAGATAGCAGAATTTCTTAAGTAAACTATGAATCATCAAACAGTTTGATCACCTCAAGTTCTTCCACAAAACTTGATAATTTTTTACTCAGTGAAGAAAGAAATCAATGGCCCTATTGGATATATTTAAAAACTATACTAAGATCAATTACAGTCCAAAATGCTTTCATAAACATATACAACCAAGGAATGGATGAGGAATCCATTCAGAATGCTTGTCCAAGTTAACAAATCTCAGCTTTGTGTAAGGTTTTTGTCACCTTAATTCCTTTAAAGCACTGAAATTAGTAAGAAGTGAGAAATCTCACCATTACTTTTAGATCCATATTCAATTCAAATATACATAAATTCTTTCCAGAGCCACTAAATAAATTCTATCAACTTAAAGACTAATCATCATTTTAGGATTTTCTATTAGAAATAAGGGGTAATACACTTAATTGTACTAAATAGATTTGGTTCATCTGAGCATAATAGTAAGACTCCATTAAGACCTGAGAGGAGGGACTTCCAGCAAGATGGAGGCATAGGTAGACACACTGTGCCTCCTCACACAACCAAAAGAGGGAAAACAGCAATTTAAATAAACAAAAACAGCCAAATCTGACAGAAAATCAAACTAAGTGGAAGTCAGACAACCAAGGAGTTAAAGAAGACACATTCATCCAGACCGGTAAGTGGGGCAGAGCCGAGTGGAGAGCATGAGGCAAGACCGGGGTTTGTGGAGCAGTACTGGCAAAAACGCTCCAGCTGCCCAGAGACACCTGCAGCGGGAGTGCCTGACCAAATGCAGCCAGCACCCGGCCCACCCGGCCCCAGCGGGGCCAAGGCTGGTGGAACAGGCGGGTCCTCATTTGTGTGCAGATAAACTGGGAGAAAAAGCGGGGAGTGGAGCAGACCATGCAACCCACCAACACGGGGAAATAAGACCTCAAACCACCAATTGAAAACACCTGTGGGAGCTGAGGCGGTGGTGGGAGGAACTCCCAGCCTCACAGGAGAGTTCATTCTGGAGACCCACAGGGACTTGGAACGGTGCAGGCCCACCCACCGACCCTGGAGCCAGCACAGAAGTGCCCAACTTGCTTGTGGGTAGCAGTGTAAGTGCAGAGAGTGGAGCAAGTGCCATTGTTCTCTCAGGACCCGCCCCCACAGACAGCATCACAACACAACGACGTGGGTTACCCCACCCTGGTGAACACCTAAGGCTCTGCCCCTTAAAGTAACAAGTGCACTGAGGAAAAAAAAAAAAGGCCTAAATGAAAGAATAGATCAGAGTTCCAGAAAAAATACAACTAAGCAATGAAGAGATAGTAAAATTATCAGATGCACAGTTCAAAACACTGGTAATCAGGATGCTCACAGGATTGGAAGAAAAATGGTCCTAATTAGTTGAACAAGTGAAGGATAATATAAAGGAAATGAGAGGAAATCTGCAGGAAACCAATAGGGATGAGAAGGAAACTGGGACTCAAATCAACGGAGTGGACCAGCAGAAAGAAAAAACATCCAACTAGAAAAGAATAAAGAAACAAGAATTCAAAAAACTGAGGAGAGGCTTAGGAACCTCCAGGACATCTTTAAACATCCCAACATCTGAGTCATAGGGGTGCCAGAAGGAGAAGAGGGAGACCAAGGGATTGAAAACTTATTTGAACAAATAATGAAGGAGAACTTCCCCAAGCTGGTGAAGGAAATAGACTTCCAGGAAGTCCAGGAAGCCCAGAGAGTCCCAAAGAAGTTGGACCCAAAGAGGAACACACCAAGACACATCATAATTACATTACCCAAGATGAAAAATAAGGAGAGAATCTTACAAGCATCAAGAGAAAAGGAGACAGTCACCTACAAAGTAATCCCCATAAGACTGTCAGCTGATTTCTCAAAAGAGACCTTGAAGGCAAGAAGGGGTTGGAGAGAAGTATTCCAAGTCATGAAAGGCAAGGACCTACATCCAAGAATACTTTATCCAGCTAAACTCTCATCTAGAATGGAAGGGCAGATAAAGTGCTTCTCAGATAAGGTCAAGTTCAAGGAGTTCATCATCACCCAGCCTTTATTGTATGAAATGTTAAAGGGGTTTATATAAGGTATGGAGGGATATCAACAGGGGGGTGGTAGGGGGAGGGAGGGGGGAAAAGGGCAGAGAATAAGTAGCATAAATGGTAGGTAGAAAACAGACAGGGGGAGGTTAAGAATAGTATAGGAAATGTAGAAGCCGAAGAACTTATGCATATGACCTATGGACAAAAACTAAAGGGCAGGGAATAGGAGGGTATGGGGGCAGAGGGGAAGAAAGGGGGTAAAATGGGACAACTGTAAGAGCATAATCAATAAAATTAAAAAATTAAAGAAAGACCTGAGAGAAGCTATAAACTTGACCTCTCTCTCTCTCTCTCCCCAAAAAGTTGGATGGCCAGCAGTCTAATGTGGCTCTAGTTTCCTCTGTCTTTTTAATCATCATACTATCACTCAGGGTCGTCTGAGTGATAGGACTATCAACTAGGCTGCGTCCTCAGGGTTATCACATGAACCAGTAAGGCTGGTAGATCTCCAGCCCTCTCACCTGCATCCTAGAGTAAGAGGAGGATCGCAGAAGAAGAAAGAAAGAAAGAAAGAAAGAAAGAAAGAAAGAAAGAAAGAAAGAAAGAAAGAAAGAAAGAAAGAAGGAAGGAAGGAAGGAAGGAAGGAAGGAAGGAAGGAAGGAAGGAAGGAAGGAAGGAAGAAAGAAAAGAAAAGAAAGAAAGAAAAGGGAGAGGGAGGGAAGGAAGGAAAGAAAAGAAAGACAAGAAGGAAGAAAGAGAGGAAGGATGGAAGGAAGGAAGGAAGGAAGGAAGGAAGGAAGGAAGGAAGGAAGGAAAAGAGAGGAAAGGAAAAGAAGAAAAAAAAGAAAAGAAAGAAAGCGGGCAAAAGAGCAACAAAAGGACTCACAGAGCTTAGTCAAGTCGCTTTAACTGGCCATCCCATACACTACATATAACACTTGTACTTTGATTAGCCTAAATAAGTAAGTCATATGGACTTACCTGACTCTAGAGAAATCTTTTATTTTAGATAATTATGTGCAGAGTTCTGTTACTCAGTAGGAAGAGAACAGATATTGAAGTTGGCCCCTCTTGTTCTTAACCACTGAGGCGACATGATGTGAAGAATCATGTGTGGCTCATTTATCCAGGGTGGAATTGGGTGAAAGTTCTTCACTGCAATTTTAAAAATTTTCATTTTAAGTACTCATTTTGTCTATTTTAAGTATGTTTTACTGATTATGCTATTACAGTTGTCCCAATATTTTCCCCTTGCCCCCCTCCACTGGGTACCCACCTTCTCTCCAGCAATCCCTCCCTTACTTCATGTTCATAGGTTGTGCATATAGGGTCTTTGGCTTCTCCATTTCCTGTACTATTCTTAATATCCCTTTGTCTATTTTTGTACCTACCAATCATGCTTCTTAATTCCTGTACCTTTTCCCCCATTCTCCCCCTTCCCTCTCCCCACTGAAACCCCTCCATGTGATCTCCATTTTTATTATTCTGTTCCTGTTCTACTCGTTTGCTTTGTTTGTTTTTGTTTTTGTTTTTTTAGATTCAGTTGTTGATAGTTGTGAACTTGGTGTCATTTTACTGTTCATAGTTTTGATCTTCTTATTTTTCTTAAATAAGTCCCTTTAACATTTCATATAATAAGGGCTTAGTAATGATGAACTTTAGCTTTACAATGTCTGGGAAGCACTTTATCTGCCCTTCAATTCTAAATGATAGCTTTGCTGGATAGAATAATCTTGGTTGTAGGTCCTTGCTTTTCATTACTTTGAACACTTCTTGACAGTTCCTTCTTGTCTGCAAGGTTTCTTTGATAAATCAGCTGATAGTCTTATGGGAACTCCTTTATAGGTAACTCTCTGCTTTTCTGTTGCTGCTTTGAAGATTCCCTCTTTATTTTTAACCTTTGGCATTTTAATTATGATGTGTCTTGGTGTGGGCCTCTTTGGGTCCTACTTGTTTGGGGCCCTCTGTGCTTCCTGGACATCTATCTCTATTTTCTTCGCCAAATTAGGGAAGTTTTCTTTCTTTTTTTTTTCAAATAAGTTTTCAATTTCTTGCTCTTCCTCTTTTCCCTCTGGCATCCCAATGATTCAGATATTTACACATTTGGAGAGGTCTCAGAACCTTCTTATTCTCTTCTTGTATTTTGAATTCTTGTTTTTCATTATGTGCTGGTTGACTGTTTATTTCTCCCTTAAGTTCCAAATCGTTGATTTGAACCCTGGTTTCCTTCCCTTCACTGTTGGTCCCCTGTGGATTTTTCTTTATTTCACTTAATATAGCCTTCATTTCTTCCCTTACGTGTTTGCCATACTCAACGAGTTCTCTGAGCATCCTTAACACCAGTGTTTTGAACTCCGCATCTGATAGGTTGGCTATCTCCATTTCGATTAGTTCTTTTTCTGAAGTTTTGATCTGTTCTTTCATTTGAGCCATATTTCCTTGTCTCCTCAATTTGGCAGCCCCTGTGTTCATTTCTGTCTATTAGCTAGAGCTGTTTTGACTCTGTCTTGGTGCACATTGTACGGGGCAGGGCCTTAGTTATCCCCCAGGGTGGGGCAATCCCCTTTACCACTTTGTGGCACTGTATGTGGGAGAAAGTTCAGAGATGAAATGATGCCACTTGCTTGAGTCTCACCCTGTTTCCAGTCTCTTCCCCCATTTCCCATATGTGACTGGCGCCTTTCTAGCTGCTGCCCTGGTGCTGAACCAGAGTTGGTAGGTTTGCATATGTTCTAAAACATGCTGGTCCTTTACAAGGACTGTCCTGGGAAACTACCAGTTTCTTCCATGGCCCAACCCCCACTGGTTTTTACAACCAGCAGTTATGAGACTTTATTTTCCAGTGCTGGAATCCTGAGCTCTTGGTCTGGCATGGGGCTGGGATCACTTGCTCCCCAGTGCTCCACTCACTTGTCGTTCCTGGTTTTTATCCAAAACACATGAATATGGGACCCCCGTTCCACTGGCTAGCCACCACGCTGCTGCCTTACCACCGTTGCCTCGCCGCCACTTCCTTGCTGCTGTCACACCATGTCCTCTAAGCCCCAACTCCCTGTCTCCATCCCTACTACCCATCTGGATGAATGTTTCTCCTTTAATTCCTTGGTTGTTGGACTTCCATACAGTTCTATTTTCTGGCAGTGCTGATTGTTTTTTGTTTGAAGTTAGTTGTGATCCTTCATATAGTTGTGAGAGGAGGTAAAGTGTGCCTACTATGCCTCCACTTTGGCCAGAAGTCCTTTGTTCACTATTTTTAAATTGAGATAAATTTTTTCCTTCCTAAGAAATGGATGTTTGCTGTTGTCAGACACATTCAATGGGTTGCATATGCCCAAATTTTGATGTACACTTATTTGACATGACTCAGTTTCAGGGGACAAAAAAAGTTCTCCAACTACCAACCTCACAGGGTTCCACTCCCTACTGATCCTAAAATTCCCATCCATGGGAAGAGCACAAGTTTAACCATATCAGACACGCCAGGCACTTTTTAATTTATGACTGTTTACCTGGCAGAAATGTGAGATAAAGGGGCATCAGACTTATATTATAGTCAGTATTGTTTCCCAGGGCAAGATATAGTCCCCAAACAGTGTGAGGAACTGACTAAAAGAATAAGTGAATGAAGCAACTGAGTGAGTGAGTCACATCTAAAATGTCACTAGATCTTTGCTATGTCTATTTTCACAAATGTGAAATAGTATCTGACTCAGTTTTTCTCAAGTTCTTGGAGGATAACAGATGTGAGAATACCTGGAACATTTAAAAAGTAAAGTTATATGGTGATATATTACATTATAACTATACTATACAGCAATTATGATTACCAGTAATTTTTAGTACATTCTTTTTAGTTTTATAAATCCTTGAGGCATCCTGAAAAATATCATCTAACATGTATGACATATACCTAACACTTATGATATAATCACAAGTTCTGGGTTTTCTTTCTATTTCTACCATAATTATACTAAGTGATCTTTGAGAAGAAAAAAAAAACATGAATCTTGATGACATCATAATTCTTCCTCCTATGAAATACAGAAAATACATATTTTAAAGTTCTAGAAAAATATGAAGATGGAGGCCAGGAGGAAGGAGATGGTAAAAAGTATATAGGCCTCAGAAGGCAAGAAAGAATTTTAGTCTTACCCCTACCACTGACCAACTATGTGTCCTGGGATTTAAGTGACCTCTCAGTGTGACCACAAGACTTGTATGATCAGAGGCTCCTCCCTTCTGCACAAGCCTGGGGACCGTTGGGACCTGTGAGGCAGCCCAAGACTCTGTGGGCTTTGCTTGACATCACCCTAGCGTGGCCCTCCACCTCCTTTCCCAGTTTCCCTAGTTTTTTATGGAAACACTTCCTAATATCATACTCACTGAAACCCTAGTCTCAGTGACTTCTGGATGTAAGACCCAAGTAGGACACCAAAAGGATAAGAGGAACAACTGCCGGGGGTCGGGGCAGGACCTGGCCAAACACAAGTCTTACTAATTCACAGTCCTGGCTATGTCTGGCCTCTTAGTTCGGGGATGTCAGAGGGGCTAGGCACCCACGGGCAGCCCAGTGAAATGATTGTCACCCTCTACACCACACTTTGTAAAATCCTAGTTAACAGGAAAATTATTATTTCTTTTTTCACTCAAAACATGTAAAACTATGATTCATATTATCAAAAACTGTAGGGTACTTAGGTGAGGTAATGTTTGGTATAGAAGTAAAAGCATCCATGTGTCTGTATAAATAGTTTTTTTTTCTTCCCATCTAAAGGTTTTGGCACTAAGTAAACAGAAGCTGAAAAATATTACAGCCTGACTCATGTTAGCTAATGTTATATAGATATAGAAAAACAAATTGGCCAATACACAGTTTTTCAAAACTGCTATGCAATAATCTAATGCTAATTTCTCCACTGCAATTATATTTGGATCTGGCACTAAACAATGAGTAAATCAACTTTTCAATGGCCTTTTTAGCATGTTTGTATGACTAAATTATACACATTTCCCATGATGCTCTTAATTTCAAAACTCATTTCCTATCACAGTGTATATCATTTTTCTAAATGTTCCCACATGATTCTGAAGCTGTTTCTGTATTTGATTCCTCCAACACCTGATTCAGTTAGGGCACACAGTGTGAGGGAGGCTTATGTCACATAGACCTAAATGGTTTACTTGTTAATAAAAGGATTGCTTTACACGGTCCTTGGAGAGGAACTCATTAAAGTGGGAAGGGGAATTTATATGTATTTTATAGACCATAACAACAACGATGTAGTTTCATCACCTTTAAAAAGAAAAAAGAAAAACTCATTTTAATTTATTTTTCTTCCACCTCTTTTGTTCTAATAATTCTTTTCCAGTCAAGCCTGACCAGTATTCTATTTGAAAATTGGTCTAATTTATTCTCTGATTTAATTTTGTTAAAAGCCCTGGTTAGTAGATTTATGATCAATTGATAGCCACTCTATTTTGTAGACCCAAAACAATTTCTCTTAACAGTACCCTTTAATGGTTCTTAAAATATTTGAATGTATTTTTCTAAAACTACCCATAATAAAATTTACTTTTATTAGCTTTGGGGAATCCAAAGAAGTGATCAGACAAAAATTTAACCTACAACTATAGTGTCCCATTGGTCCCAAGGATCACCAAATGTACATCGCCTCACTACTCAGCCTCCTTCAGGATAATCTCCTACAGGGTATCTTCTCAAGACAGAAGGAAGAGGCATCTCTCATCTTGCTCTCCCATCTAGAACATTGGAGAGGATTCCTCTAATACAGCTGGCCCACAAAGCTGTCAAGAGACGCATGACAACACCGTATCAGAGAGAAAGATGGAAATAGTGAGTTCCGTGAAGCTGCTCTCAGACAGCCTAATGCTAAATCCACTAGGATGTGTTGTAAACACTTTACCCTGCTGGCTTTGGCAGGCTCACCAGGAATTTTAAACATGTTTGAGGTTAAAACACTGGAGATAGAAACCCAGCCTCTATTAAACTGACTTTCCATCTCTCCCAACCTCTCATAGCTACTTACGCTAACACTGCACTGCAGGGCAGGGGTGCCGGAAATGTCAAATGATGCCTGAGACAGATGAGCCCCAGCTTCTAAGAAAAGTCTAAAAACTAAAGATAGAGACTGCCCAGAAGAAGGTCCAGATTCCAGAAAGAAGCGCATGGAAATGTTCAAGGCAAAGGGAGGAACAGGAGAAGCCCACCAGACACTTAAACAAGGAATGTTTGAATTTTAGCTCAGTGGCAAAGTAAGACCTAAAATGTGAAGTCCAAAGTGCAATTAAAATTGATTTCATTTCATTTTTTAAAAATAACTTTTTATAATGACCCACTGGAATCAAGAATTTCAGAGACTCTAAGTTACAGGCTCTTTATGATATGGGTGGGAAGCTATTCTTACTAAGGAAGGGACTGGATTAAGCGTCTACCTCTACTTTGGCCTCAGTTTCTCCCACTATCCAAGGCATAGGTTTAATTTAATTCAGTGTTGCGTTCTCACCCAGGAATAAAAGGCCCAGTTGCCTATACAAATCCTTTAAACAACTCAAAGCTAATCTGTCATGAGAGCAAGAACTACAATAGATTGTATTCCTTTATACATATTTTTTTATGTTGAGTTTTAATAGAGGAGAGAACTAAGAACCTCTACCTTGTTCAATTCAACCAACATGTTCTCAGTACTTCTACTGCACATGCCAAGTGCTGCCAACAGTATCTGATAAAAAAAAAGAGGTGAGATCCCAGGAAAGAGAAACAGAGGTGAAAATGTGCATGAAGAAAACTTGGTGAGGTGTGCCCTGAGAAACAAGTCTTACTGGAGCAGGATTGGACAGATGGAGGGACTGAGCTGTGATGCAGTCACTGCAAGAACACAGCCAAACCAAAGGGATCTTAAGAGCTGAGATGGCCCTGAAGAGCTGTTCCACTTTGAGGCAAGGGTACTGGGCTCTTAACTCATCCCCAGTAGATGAATCCTTAGACCCTTAGAAGCCCTGTGGAGGCAAGGCTGCTCACTTCAGGAGACGGGCCCAGCTGTGAGCTGCTGGTCACCCACATCTTAGAAGCTGAGGGGAAAATGTGTCAGTGATTCAGCCTGGTAATGAGGGATTGCGTGGTGCACCTAGCACCCACCTCAACCATACTCAATGCAACAGGAAACCCTCTTTCTAAACTACTATTACAGTGCAAAGTAGAATGTGTCAAGGCTGTGGTAAAGGAAAAAATCAACAATACAATATGATCTGAGAACAAGTAAGACTAACTTTGTCTGATGAGACCAAAGAAAGAAAGTATCAATGAAACAGTAATATTTGAGTTGGGACTTGAAGAATGGATAGAATTTGGAAAAAGTGATAGAATTCTAAGTGAATAAAACATCACATAAAGAGAAACAAAATCTGCAAAGTTAAGAATGGCATTTTGGAGGACAAATATCAATTGGTCAGATTTAACTGGTGCAAATAATAATAAAAGGAAAGCAAGTGGGAAAAGGTACCTAAACAATAACAGAACAAATGAAAGAGGACAGAGAAAGACTACCAATGGGGAATGTTTCTGGTGTCCATAATAAGTAGTAACAGCACATCAGTGATACTCGCTCAAGAAAGGAGGTTGTGTGAGTGAATAAGATTGAAATATAACATATAAGGTCTGTTTCACCAAGCTGTCTTTCATGAGATCAAAAAATAGCTCTGGGCAACATTACTTAAAAGTATTATGTGTCCCCAAGTTCTAGTTTCTGAATCATTTGGACATTAAAGGAAATTGTGATTTAACTCAAGTCTCAATCCCCATATCCTATGGAAATTCCAGCACCTTTTCCAATACATATTAGGATTCCTGGGGCAGGGGTTGTCTTCTGGTGGCCTCTCACTCTAAATTCCTTCTTCCAAGAAATCTGGCCGATACTCAGTGCAGTTCCAATTGCTGGCTCTGCTCTGCATGACTCCTCCACTTGCAAACGACAGTCATGCCCTCCAAAAAACTTAATGAGCTAACCTGAGGTCACACACTTTCCAGAATAAAAACCACACCTTCTTGACCCTAAGCTTATCCATTCCATCTTTGTATTAATGGATTCAAGGACAGGGAATGGGAAAAATAGAAGTGGGTGAGGAGAAATCCTCTGGTACATGTAGAAGATTTTACTGAATTTTAATGTATAACAGATCTTCTGAAGAAGATGATATAATTTATATAATTTGTTTATTACTAAGATATATGTAGTATTTTTATTATAAAATAAATCTTGAACAAATTCCTTTCTCCAATTTACATTGTATGTTTTTTTTTAATATGATACTTCATCTATTTTTATGTCACTAACAATAATTGGGTAAAAATATAAATACAGTCTTGTTACTAATTCATAAACTATTAATTTAATTTTAAAAATCAAAGTAATAAACTGATATAATATCAACTACATAATTTATAGAAACAGAGTTGTTTTCTTTGGCTTTTTGAAAAAGTTGAGAGAAATGAAGAATGTGCGACTGTGTTTTAATGTACATAGGAAATAGCTCTGCTCTATTGTATTTCATAAAGCATACAGGAAGAAAGTGTCTTCCATGTTTACTTTGTCTGACCTCTAGTAGAAATAATGATGGTGTTCATTATTATTTAATATATGACTATTTTTTTTTGCAAATTAGTCTTCATTGACATACAAATACCTTGGACAGTAAACATTTAAAAATTGTACTAAAAATTGGGAAATACAAAGAAATGTTAAAAAGATTTTATACCCCAATGTTAATCTTTAAATGTACACATTACTTATCTGCAGTCATTTCCAGTTGTATGAAATTCCTTCTTCTCACCTTTCCCCAGTATTTTTCCAATAATCTTCCTAACATTTATATGTTTTATAAACATTTTATTACTGGAGAAATGAATTAAAAATAGTATGAGCTAAAACGTTTCTGATAAACTACTCTGAAGAAGAAAAAAAGAACCTGTAATTTTATCCAGAAAGCATTACTATGTACTTTTGTGCATCTTCTTATTGTCAGAAAACATGCAAATTGGATGTGAATCTTGTTTTTAATTATGGATGATAATCTCATTTATCAGATTAGAATAAGGACTTCTGCCAAGATGGTGGCATAGGTGGACGCACTGCACTGCTGCTCACAACAAGGGAGTTTAAACAACGAACTCGATAGCGAAAAATAAACAACCAGAATGGATAGAATTGAACTGAAGGGAAGTCCAACACCCAGGAAGTTGTGGAGGACATACATCCAGGCCGGTAAGCGAGGCAGAACCGAGTAGAGGAGTGGAGTGAGAGGCAGTTTGCCCGGAGGAACTCACCCCGGGAGCGCCTAAACAAAACACTCCCCCGAGCAACGGGTGAACCTCGCAGGCCAAGGCGTAACCGGAGAGGCCAGTGGGAACCAGCAGGACCGAGACTGGCGGAAAAGGCAGTGGGGAACTGGGGAGCAGAGGGTGATAGGGAGTGGCGGTAAACAGCAGACACCATTACTCCCTCCCAGGCCCCACCCCCAGAGGAAACATCACAAAACAGCAACCCAGGTTACCAGGCACCGACAAACACCTAAGACTCCGACAGGTGCACCGAGATAAAAAAGAATGAAAATGGCCAAAACAAAAGATCAGAACAAATTACAACTAACGGACGAAGAGATAGCCAAATTAACAGATGCCCAGTTTAAAACACTGGTAATCAGGATGCTCACAAAACTGGAAGAAATAGTTGAACAAATGAGCAATACGATAAAGATAATGGAGGAAGATTTACAGGGAACCAATAGGGAAAAAAAGGAAGCTGGGACTCAAACCAATGGGGTGGACCAGAAGGAAGAAACAAGAATTCAAAAAAATGAGGAGGGACTCAGGAACTTCAGGGACATTTGTAAATGACCCAACATCCGGATCATGGGGCTACCAGAAGGACAAGAGGAACACCAAGAAATTGAACGTATTTTTGAACAGATAATGAAGGAGAACTTCCCAAATCTGGCAAAGGAAATAGGCTTCCTGGAAATCCAAGAAGCTCAGAGAACCCCAAAGAAGCGGGACCCAAAGAGGAACACACCAAGGCACATCATAATAACATTATCCAAGGTCAAGAATAAGGAAAGAATCTTACAAGCAGCAAGAGAAAAGGAGACAGTTACCTACAAAAGAATTCCCATAAGACTGTCAGTGGATTTCTCTAAGGAGACCTTCCAAGCAAGAAGGGGCTGGAGAGAAATATTTCAAAGCATGAAAAGCAAGGACCTACAACCAAGAATAATCTATCCAGTAAAACTGTCATTTAGAATGGAAGGGCAGATAAAGTGCTTCTCAGATAAGGTCAAGTTCAAGGAGTACATCATCATGCAGCCTTTACCATATGAAATGTTAAGGGGTTTTATATAAGGACTCATGAGAGAAGGCACCAAGGCCAGATCAGCTACTGGGGAACTCAGATCATCCACAGCCAAGATGCTTGTGAGGTAAGCAAGCAAAATACAACCAGAGAAACAAATTATAACCAGAGACATTGAAATTTAGAACAATCTGGCAGTAACCAGAGGGGAGGGGGAAGGGGGTAATGGGGACAAGGGTATTCAGGAACTGCATTAAAGGACACATGGACAAAACCAAGGGGGAGGGTGGAAGCAAGGGAGGGAGGTGGGTTTGCCTGGGGTTGGGGGTGGGGGGTAAATGCAGACAACTGTAGGTGAACAACAATAAAATAATTAAAAAAAAAGATTAGAATAAAAGGATGATGAGTTAAAATAGGAAAGCTACACCAAACATGTTTAACTAAACTGTTAAAATAGGAAAGCAGCTAAATATTTTTACCCTATCTCTGTCTTTTACATTGCATTTCCCAAAAGAAAGGGAACTGACAAGGAACAAAGAAAATCGAGAGCATGAAAAACACTGCCCAGTGAGAGGAGGCCACTGAACAGCTATGCAGTTTGTGTCCTGGCTCAAGGGTACCTAGAAAGCAATGAACAAGGGTGCAGCCTAGTTTGCAGGAACCTGTGCCCTGGCACGGGCTGTGCCAGAAAGGAAATGGCTGCCTTTTTCTAATTCATCCACTTAAAGAGATGAAGTAGGGAAGCTATACTAAACAGTGAAAAACTTGTTTTAGGAGTGAGTGAGAGATCTACAAAAAAAAAAAAAAAAAAA
>PVJI01022030.1:8379-26138 GCA_004026765.1 Micronycteris hirsuta
TAATACCATGAATAATCAATCCTATGTAAATTGGCCCCTGATAAAAACCCTGGCTGGGCAAGCCACGAGGCTTTTTCCTGGAAATGGGAGGAATCAGCCACGTAGCCCCGGTACTTCTTTCCCCGCGTGTCACGGCACACGCATGAGTCACGGCAACCACGGGTGTCGGCAGGCCCGATCTACCCCGTGTCACAAATGCATCTGAGTCTGCTGTACTTTCTTCTTAATTTTGCAGATTTAGAAACTGAGGCACAAAATGGCTAAAGTGATCCTCCATCTAGTTAATGGAAGAGCTTAGCCTAAAATAAGTTCCTTGGCTCACCAGCTGGCTGTCCAGGTGTAAAAAAAACCTTCCATTTTGGTCAAACAGATTATGTCTTTAAGGTATGTAGTGGTATTCTTTAAGCTCTTGATTTTCTACTCACATCCCCTTTATCAGCGGTACACCCATCCCCCAGATTCTCTGAATGTTGGCCAATAACAGCTCACAGCTGCTCCTTTCCCAGAAAACAGGTTCTGGGCAAACAGAAACCTGTGGAGTCTGCAGTACACCCCCTCCCTCCACCCACCTCCTCACCTGAGCCAGATTTTAGCCAACAACTAGCTCCGGTCATGAGAGGCAAACTCCTTCCTTTGAGGTACAATTAGTTTTATGGTGCAATTTATGCTTCAGAATTCCAGTGGGATCAGAATGACATGAGACTTCAGGGAGATCACGTTCTTGCTTAGCTTTTTTGTCTGCTCTCCTCAATTTTGGTCTGCTTCTAGGGAGCCCAAATTAAGACAGTTGGTAAAGGAAGCAGACTTTGAGGATGGACTTCTGAAGTTGGATTGCTCACTAGTTGTGTGGCAATGAGTATGCCAAGTAGTGATAGTCCCTGGCATGCTGGGAACGATGTGATTGCTAAAACTAATTGAAATGAGGTACAGGTGGAAGAGGAAACTCTAGTTGGTGCAGTGCATTGGGCATTTGAAAGGTATGGTGGAGAGAGCAACGGATATCCATTCTACAGTCCTTGTTGTTTCTAAGTGCCATTGACTTGCTAAAAAGAGAAAATGACAGACTCAGATATATTAATCAATGATTTAAAGCAAGGTACTAGTCAGATGGCCTCCTTCACAACATTTTAAAAGGTCCATACATTCTGCAGCTGAAGGAACATGGTCAGAGCGAGGAACAGGGTCAGAGCGAGGGTCCCTAGGACACAAAATTTTAGGTGGTGCTTACACTCGAGGTTGTAGTAGTGCAAGGTCAGTACTTGCATGACCTTGAGGGTGATTGCCTTCTTAAATTTTGTATGCTAGGTGCTTCAATGGCCTCACTCAAATCTACAGCTGAAGCACAGGGGTTAGTTAATTTTAATGGAGCTGAACTTCAGAGAAGGCTGGATTCCCAGCCTGGTCAAGAACGCTACACCAAAGTTCTGGCTCTAATAAAGAAGGAACCAGACATTGAGATTTGGAATGGGGCTATCTTGGGAGAGGTCCTTGAGAAACTTGAATCTCATACTCTGTCTGAGCCCTCTGGGCTTGCAGAAGTAGTTCACATCCTTGTTGGAAGGTAGAACTCACTCCCTTCCTGGAAGACTACTCAGAAGGATCAAATGAGATGCATGCTTGATAAAATATTTGCCCTCCTCAGCAACTGCCCTCACCTAATCTCCTGTCCACCAGACCTGTAACAAGGGTCAAATTTCAGCAGAAACTTCCTGAAAAAGTGTTGGGCCTGATGAGGTGGGTGAGAGATGTCAAAGGAGCATAAGGGCCCAGCTAAGATACAGGCAGGAACCAGGACAGCATATATGGGAATGGATCCCGAGGTTGCTGAGTCCACTGGAGGAGGAATATACATTGGGATAAGGGATAGTTTGTCAAAATGAGGGCATTCACCCTTGACCCAAGACTTAATGCCCTGGAAAGGACCTTAAGTGACAGAGCTGGGAATCCTTTTGGAAGCTTAGAAAAAGTGATGGCCCACATTGGATGAGGTAGAGATGCCAGAACTGCCTAGACAGACTGACTGTTGAGGAAGGGATCATGCTAAAATGGATCTACTGCAAAAGACAACCATGATCTACTCTATAAGACCTAATAGTGTTCCTCAGCAGGGTGTCGAGGACACTGTTTAATGAGATGATAATAAGTGCATTGGTGAGGTGGCACCGGCATGGATGGCAAGCTACCCTCTCGGAGCTGGAACTGACAGGGAACCATGCTATTATAGAACTGGGCACACTGGAAGCAATGGAGATGATGGGATCTCAGAAGAGCAGAGGCCAAGAGGCCACACTTAATCCTCCAAACGAGGTGATCGTAATGATCGTAATCGGCAAACTGGCTGGATGGTCACCAGGGAGGCCTGCCTGCAGTCATCCATGGAGATGGCTCATACAAAATGGCATTCCTAGAGGAGAGCACAAGGAATCTCCTTAATGTGCGTAACAAAAAACAGTCAAGAATGCATGAGCAAAAGTGTGGCATCAGTTGTCCCAGTGGGAAGTCACGATCTCTTGCTACCCTTTTCATAATTTAATATTCCAGGGTCATTTATCCCCAATTTAGGAGTTGGGTTTGTTACCTCAAATGATACTATCTTTTTATTTTAGGTAGGACAATGGTTTGGGCCCTTATATCAGGGAAATACATTTGCTCCCAGAGGAGCCCTTTCTTGTTTGGCTGTGTCCACATGCCTACCATCATGTTTACATGGGTCCACTAGGGTCCTTTCCAGGTGGTTTGGTACAACCAATCAACTTCTCTTCACAGATTTTCATACTCTGAACTGAATTCTAACTTCTCAATAGATGGGAAGCCCATTAATTCTTTGTTGTCCTTCATAAGCCTTTGCGAATATGAGCAATATCTTCTTGAGTGTTGCTACAGGGTAGAAACTCAGGTTACGTTATGTTAATGTAATTTTGAATATTTAGATGGTGATTCAGGCAAGGTTCATTTTATGAGTATTTGGTCCGACTCACTGAATCTCCCTTTTGGTGTTTAGAACTTTCTTTTAAAAAATGAGGATGTATATCCATGCTTGTCAAAGAGGTGGCAATAATTGAGGCAGAAGTTCAACTGTACAATCAGCAGCTGAGAGAACATCATCAGAGCATGCCTGTACAATCCAAAATTTAGGGTCATTCCCTCTATTTTTTCTTACCAGAAAGGGAATGAGGCTTCCTGCTAATGGGTACCTCCAAGAGTCCCATCGCTGCTGGCAGACAGAAGGCATCCAGGGCCTGATTCAGCACATTTATGGTCAGGACTTTAACCAAATTAAGAGCCTCCTTTTGAAATGGGGGTCAGAGGGGACTTCCAAAAGCCTTGAGGTTGCTCAGTGTCCTCGGCTAATTATACTGTTGTCCCAAATATGTAAAAGAGGAACTAGGCTTATGCAAAAAGAGTGGGATTCCCCTTTTGGCATATGGTGGATTTTTAAACCTTTATTCTAAACATAATGTTCTTTCTTCCCCAGTTATCCTCCGGCTTTAATCCTTCCTGACTCTTTCCTCTTTCAAAATAAACAAAGCAAGATTACACTTATGGGCCCTTCCCTGCCTGGTGATTAGATCACCCACCAACCATCTTGATATATATATAGTATCTACCACTCCGTCCCACTGTTTGGGGTGATAGAAGGGTGCTAATGTGTGGGGGAGGGGTAAGAGAATCCTGAGGAGCTGGTCAGTAGAGTTCATGGCCCCTTAGTGCATGTTTGAGATGAAGGCTCTGAGAGGACCATATTTCGGGCTAGTAGACTAGTCAGAGAATCACAGCCTGCTCTGTTGTAATGTTCAAGGCCTGTCTGCCCCAATTTTTAGGTAACAATCCTGAGACTCTTGACTATAAATATAAAATGAAAACTTAAGAAACGTGGGTGGCTTGATCTTGCGAGGGCTCAAGAGGCTTGCCGGAAGAAACCCACCTAGCTGCTGGCAGAGCCGAAGCTAGCAAACAGATTTTCCTATGCAAGGCTCTTTCTTGCAGACTGCAAGTCTGTTTGTGTTTGGATGTTCCTGTTGTGGCTCTGCTGACCTCCAGATCAAACAGATGTATGCCCAAACAAAAAAATCCCCAAGCACTTATTTCTAGGACATTTCCCCCACCCACAGGCTTCCGAGCACAACGGGTCCGGGACATTGAGTAAGGACTTTTCTACCTCTCCCCTCCAGCCCTCTCCATCCCCACAGGTTCTAGTTTTTGGGACAGAATTCTCTCTACCCAAGCCCACAGGCTGTTCTGTGAAGCCCTTATACTTTTGACCAGGTGCATCCCATCTATACTATTCAAGTTGGCAAGTTTTTCTGCCTGGCCTTCAAAGATCCTGCAAAGGCTTGCTTGATGAGTAAGAAACATACTTCTTATAAAGGACAGTTTTAAAGCTGATACCTGCCCTGAACAAGACTGGCTGTGCACTTTCAGTACTCACCATGCATTCCTCCAGCCTCCAAGGCATTCAGTTGCTATAGGAGTGACAATTAACTAAAGGGAAAGTCTTTACCTTTCATCTGCTATGTGGATCTCCTCCAGTTTGGGGGTCGTTATTAACGTTTGCATTGAGTTCAGCTGTATCCCACATGCTATAATACCAATTCAATCGATCTTCATAACCACACATGGTCGTAAGTCATAAAGATCTTAATCTCTGCCGTTACCTTCCTTATTTATTTTAAAAAATAAATGTTTAGCCCGGCTGGTGTAGCTCAGTGGATTGAGCGCGAGCTGGGAACCAGACAGTCCCGGTTCGATTCCCAGTCGGGGCACATGCCTGGGTTGCGGGGCAGGTCCCCACTGAGGGCCATGTGAGAGTCAACCATACATTGCTCTTTCTCCTTTCCCTTCTCCTCTCTCTGAAAATAAATAAAAATAAAAAAAAATAAAATAAACGTTTACTCAGAGTGTGCAGTAAGTTCCAAATATGGCTTTTCCACTTCAAGCCCAGGGTTCTTTCCACAGTTTGATGCTATCTTGCCAGATCTAGATAACTTATTCTGATGTATTTAATTATTTTTTTAAAAGATTTTTATTTATTTATTTTCAGAGAGAGGGGAAGGGAGGGGGAAGGAGAGGGAGAGAAACATAGATGTGCAAGAGAAACATCAATTGGTTGCCTCTTGCATGTCCCCAACTGGGGACCTGGCACAAAACACAGGCATGTGCCCTGACTGGGAATTGAACCAGCAACCTTTCGGTTCACAGGCTGGTACTCAGTCCACCGAGCCACACCAGCCAGTGCTATTTAATTATTGTTAAATTTAAAGACATGCTTTCCTATGGTATTTTCTGAAAGATACCTTTAAAATCATGGTGTCAGGTATTGGCCACTTTCCAAACACCATTTTCTGCCGTTAGCATGTCTTGTAATTCTTCAGGTGACATCAACATGATCTTTTTCTGCAGCAGCAGGACTGTCCAGCCAGGGGTCTTCGTTGGTGAAGGAGTCGGTATCACCAGTGCCATTGATGCTCATGTGGTTGTTCCTTCTCTCCAACCTCTTCCCTACCTCTTTTACCCAAACACTTCTTTTACTTAACACAGGTGACAAACTCCTGGGAGTTGGACTTACCTTTCCATTTTCACTTCTCCTGCCAGGTCACTTGCTTGTACAACTGAATGAAATATGAAATCCAATGTGAGGATATAATAGACTCGATCCCACCGCTGACTCCATGATCATCGGAGACTCCTCAAGACCAGAGCTGTCCAAAGTCACACCAAACCAAGTATCTCTGGTTTCAGCACTACTAGAAACATCTGGGATGTCAGCAGAGCACATAATAATCCCCTTTTCTCTTGAAGCTGCCCCTTCTTTCAATTTTAGGAGTGAGCTCCCAGAAGTCATACTTACATTACCTCGTATTTTGCTGTGTATAATGAGCACTGTTTTGCCCACTTTTTTGAGAGAAAAATAAGGATGCACATTATACATGGGTCGTACTAATTCTGTATCTCTATAAACACTTTTAATTCTTTTATTTATGCTTATGTGTTAAAAGTGTAACTCTAGAAAGCAATAACAATATCTGTATGCAAAATAACACCCCAGAATATGATAATCAGTGTCATTTCTAAATATAAATAAATAAAAAATTGAATTAAAAAATTAAAACAAAAGATTTTTTTTCCTGAAAGTTTGGGCCAAAAACGTGGGAGTGCATTATACTTGGCAAAATATGGTACATTTTGTGTTGGCATTAGTTGAGGCTGGTAGACTCTGTTTGATCCAAAGAGGATCAATCAGATCCTCTCCAAGGACATGGAATTAAGTCAGCGTGTTAGTGGGTGGCTGGAAATATAACATGTAAACTTGAGAAGTGGGCGATGGCTGTATTCCATCAATAGCCTAGGAGAGCAGAGCAAATTACCCGAATATGTAGAGAAGGAGATGGGAAAGTTCTGGCAGATTACCAGGCTTAGATTCTTGTCACTGTCAGAGGCCCAGCTGACTTCTTAACCTTAGAGGCTATTCAACATCCCCCTCTTAGAAAAATAGCTGAAGTTGGTTTACTCGACACTAGAGCCATAACTTATAGAGCTGCTTAAATTTAATCATAAGCTTCCCCTTTATCTTGATTTCTCGTTCTCTTGAATTCTTGCCAGGACCTGGAGTAGAAACCTTGCAGGAAACTGATTTTTTTCTCATGTGCTTATCCAATTTTCTTTCCTTCCTGCTTGTCTCTCCACCCTTTTAGCCACATCTTCTTTTCAGTATGGCCCTTTTAACCATTCCCACTGTAACTGCCATTTTTTTCTATAAATAAACTTTCCTATACAGTTCACAGCAGAGAAAATTACCTCTATTTCTTCCTCTGATTGAATCCTGGAGATGTCAATTTCTTGGACTCACTTGAGGACCTGCCTATTCTCCCAGAAGACCTTAAAATTTAGTATGGAACCATGTCATGGATCTTCAACCATTCTGAAAACTTTCCTTAGGAAGTGGTTATACCTGTCATTATTGCTATCATCTTCTGAAACTGCTCCCAAATTCCCAAATGCACACAGATGTATCAAAGGTTTGAAAACCCGGAGAAGGTCATACTTTCTGACAGGATGGCTCTCATCCTTGGCACTCTCATCATCCGTGTCACTGTCGTAGTCTGTTTTTTGACCATCTATTCTCGTGGCCTTCATTTAACAAATATAAATACTCCTTTGTGGCAAATACTGTTGGTTGTCTGCCTAGGGTGCATTCTCCACCCTATTGTTTCTTTTCTCAATCAAGACTAAATATTCGAAATACTGTTACCCAGCCTCTCAGCACCTACCTGTATTTGTGGATAATTCACCCTGTATGACCAGGAAGACATAGGAAAATTTTGGAAAATGTTTCCTTAACTGCTAAAAGGAGAGAGGACAGTGGAGAGAACCTGGCATTCCCTTTCTGCTTTTGAATCCTGCTGCATGAAGCTGTGTTGCTCGGAGCTCCTGCAGTCGGTAGGTAGCTCTGACTGTTTACTCCGAAGGACAAGGGAGGATGGTAGAAAAGACAGATGGAAAACACTATATTTCTCAATGATATTGTTGAGCTTACACACAAACCAGCTACTTCTGCATTTCTTATTACTTGAGAAAAGCACACTCCAAATGTTTGCCACTTTTAGATCAGTAGCTGAAAGCAGTCTGACATATATGTACACTATTAGTACATCAAGAAGCTTCCTGGGAAGGAAAAGAAAAGCATGAGTGATAGATTATTTTGGCTAGACTACTGGTGAACTAGACTGTTGAGTTCTAACATAATGGGGTTGGTGTCTGTTTTGTTTATTGTATACGTGAAGCCTACTGTGGTATAAAGAACATAGTAGATGCCCAAAAATACTGAAGAAAGGGTGGCAGGAAATGAAAACTACTGTGTGCCTGCATGGGTGTGAGCATGCAAGAACTTTAGCAGGATCATAACTTATTTTTTGAAGGGGGCGAGGGTTATACAAATGTGTGGAAGCAGGGGAAGAATTAGTGCTCCAGATTAGACCTCTGGTTTTTAGGTTGCTTTAAGGAAGAAGTGTGTATGAGTGAGAGAGTGAGTGAGTGAATGAGAGGAAGAGAGAGACCAGTGACCAACTCCGCTGAATCAAACTCGGGTTTTCTAGATGTGATACAATTTTCTAAATAGGCAATGAAGCCATGTTATAAGCTTATCTTACAAGCTTATGTGTTAGAGACATTAGTATTTCTAGCATAAGATTTTGAATCAAATGAAAGTACAATGTTTTAGTGACAATTTTTATAACATTTCAAACTGAATCAAATTAATATATATTCTTGGAGTCCACATCTTAGCCATATTTATGTGCCAATGATTTTAGCATTTGGTACTTTATGCTTTAGACTTGCAGTGCTATTTGATTTCACTTATACTAATGTGTTAGATAAAATTTTTTAAAAGGAGAAAATAAGAATTGGGTATTATTTATATCAAATAATATTTATATTATTTCTTTTTACCTAATCTTAGAAGGGAAAAATTCATTTGGGACAGATATCTAAATTTTAAAATTATATCATATCCCTAAATGAAAGTGGAGTCTCAAATTCCACTTGGAGTAATAGTTCTCTTCATTTTCCCTAGACATCAACTTTTTCACTATAGACGTAAGTTCCTTCAGCTCAGTGTGCTATGGAGCCCAAGTGTGGCGCATTATGTCAGCAGCCCTTTAGGAAGAAAAAAAATAGCATGAAGAACACTGAAGTCCTACAGTCAAGGAGGTTAGAAATACAAACGCTGAAGCGCTAATCTCTCAAAATAAAATTTCCCTAATTTTATTGGCAAGAAGATATACACACATAGCAATTCATGGTAACTCCACATATCTGCCTCTTTACCAGCTATTTGCAAACTGCGAAACACCTTAAAACAGTGGATACCAAGAGTCAGCTAAGGGGCTGTGACATGGGTACCAGCAGTGTCTGCTACAGGACTTTCCTTTGTTCTAGGTATTATGCTAGGCCCAGAGATACCTATTAACTTGTTGGTCTCAGGATTTCTTTACGCTCTTAAAAATTATTGAGGACTCCCAAGAAATTTTGTTTAGGTAGGCTGTATCTATTAATATTTCCTATATTGAAATCAAGATTGTACTTCTTCTTTTTAAGATTATTTATTTAGTTTTAGAGAGAGGGGAAAGGAGTGAGAAACTGAGGTAGAGAAACATCAATGTGTGGTTGCCTCTTGCACACCCCCTAATGGGGACCTGGCCCACAGCCCAGGCATGTGCCCTGACTGGGAATCCAACAGCGACTTTTCAGTTTGTGGGGTGATGCCCAACCCATGGAACCACACTGGTCGGGAGTGAAATTGTACTTCTTGATAAAGCACATACATTTAAGGAAGAAAGGCAGACAAAGTTATGCTTTCTTTTATCCAAGTTCATCAGCCTCCTACAGGGTATCCCTAACTGGGGGCTTCTGCTCTTGGGATGTAGGAGGACAAACCCAATGCTGACTGGTTCTCAAAGGGAAGGACCCTATGCCTGAGGGAGGAAGCACCAAGCTTGTTTTCCTTTGAGCTATCACATCAGTTTTAGGATTTGAAAAGCAGTGCTTTTGGCCCTGGCTGGTGTAGCTCAGTGGATTGAGCGTGGGCTAGGAACCAGAGGGTCCCGGTTCGATTCCCTGCCAGGGCACATGCCTGGGTTGCGGGCCGGGTCCCCGGTGAGGGCCATGTGAGAGGCAACCATACATTGCTGTTTCTCTCTCTCTCTGTTTCCCTCCCTTCCCCATTCTCTAAAATAAATAAATTAAAAAAAAAAAAAAAGAATGCTCTAAAATAAAAACTAAAAAAAAAAAAAAAAAGAAAAGCAGTGCTTTTGGTGATATGATGGCTTCAATAGAGATCTAAATAGCCAATGGACTTAAATTATTCCTTCCGTAATATTGTGGACTGGGTTCCCTCTTGATTCCCATCTTGGAGAAATCCAGGGATAATAAGTTGATAACCAACATAAATGCATAAATAAATTGTTCAAACTCAAGGTGAATACAGAAAGTACGAATGTCTTAGCCCTAGAAAACAGAGTCGGGGGCAGAGTTTACATGCAAACCTGTTGTTGCAATCCCAGGGCAGCCAGAGTCAGAGAAAGGGAAGTGAAGCAGGGAAACCGGGAAACACATATGAGGTAATACATTAGTAAGCAAGCTATAACTTCATAAAAGCACAGTGACATCTATGCTTTGAACACAGGAGACATCTCTGAAAAGGTCATAGGAAAGGTGCCACTGGGTCTTAGAAACCTCTGGTGGAGGATAAAGAGGAATGATAGAGAATTTGTCAGCTCCCTTCTGTCTCTCAGTGGTCAAAATTTTCTTAGGGAGCCCTCACCGGGTTGTTCACTTGGTTGGAGCATCATCCCATACACCCAACGGCTGTGGGTTTGATTCCCAGTCAGGGCACATACCTAGGTTGCGGGTGTGGTCCCTGGTCAGGGCGCATATGAGAGGCAACTGATCGATGTTTCTCTTTTATATCAATGTTTCCCTCTCTCTCTCCTTTCCTTTCTCTCTAAAATCAATAAACATATCTTTGGGTGAGGATTAAAATATTTTTTTCTTAGGGAACATTATTCCACTCACACTTCTGAATTATATTACATGGCCATGCTGGGCACCTGCTGGGTAAGCTCTGGCCTTCACGGGTCTGGTTAAGTCAAACCTTGGCGGAGGAGCTGCTGCAGGTGTTGCGATGACAATACTGTGGAAGCTGTGCCCCAGGAGAGGGGGAGCTCACCGGTGGTATTCGGAGCAGCATGGCCACTGAACAACGCTGGGAGTGGAGGTAAGAAAATGTGGGAAGATGCCTAAACTGAGTCTGGTATGAATGTCACTTGCCTAAAGAGAGATTTCACTGCTACACCTGAATTTGAAGAATGCCGTGACCACAAGTGGCACAATATTTCATATTTAGGCCTTTTTTAGGTATTAGAAACACATGGGGACAGGGAGCCCAGGATGAACAAATCGTCCAACCGATAAAATCATCTTTGCATCCTCCTTCCAAAGCCAGCCTGCTTTACTTAGTGCATTAAAAAACAACCTTGGTTTTAAATTGTTTGAAGAAAGAGGAAAACTAGTTAATCATTTCCTTTTAGTTTCTTTTTTTTTCATTTTTTGAGTTCTGTGATAACTGGTACTTTTTGGAACATTGCTGGGTTAAAAAAAATTAAAAAATAAAACAAATACTGGCAATCACAATTAATGGTCAAGAGACAGTTCACTGCTTAGTTGGTGGTCCCTGGGGCATCTTTACTTTGATGGATGATTCTTAAGAGCGCTATATTGTGTAACTTAGAAAGAGAGTTCAAAAATCCCCAAGTGTCACAATACATAAAAGTTTCAAGGCGTTTTCCATCTGGAGAGTCTGGAATATGGCACCTAAATAAAGCACTGAGTTTTTTATGGATCTGGGATTCCAAGTAGCTGTGTGTTGTCCTCACCTTAAACAGATAAAACTTAAAAAAAAAAAAGTTGATTCTTTAAAACACAATGGCATGCAAATTGGGACTCCAAGAATGCAAACCATCCGCTGTTCCCTTTTGATTTGGTGCACACCGCCTTTGAAGGTCTGGGCTCCAAACCCGCTGCAGCCCCACCCTCTGCAACCCCACATTCTTCAATGGCAAAGAAGAGCAGTAGATGGTCAAAGGCCCGTTCCCACGAGGATATTTTTATCAGCGCTTTTAGAGTGTGTCACTTATCTCATTCTCCACAGACACTGCCTCCACGTTTCCTGTCCACCCACTGCTGGGTCCAGCCCTGGCCCCTTCTGGATGCTTCAGGAGGACACTTTATCAGACTGATTGTCCATCGTGTGTAAAAGCACATCATCTGGCACATGGGAATGCCTAAATTGCACTCTTTAGCCCTTCCCTGGCTCAAAGCCTACTACTCATGCACACAGGATGGACAGCAGGCCCAGAGGCTGCGGAAGGAAGAGAAACTGTCTGAAAACATGAACACTCCACAGCTCCACAGCTGGAGGCTCATGCTAGTGATGATTACTTCTGGTTACTTGTGAGGACTCATAGAAACAGTGCCCCCTGCAAGGTATGCCAGTCCCACTCCTACAACATAATATTCCCTGACAAGGCAGCTTGGGGGACTGATTGCCTAACCTCAGAGATGTTTTCTTTGACTTGCCACACAGGTGATGCACGGTGGATCCTTTTCAAAGTGAACATCTTCTTCTGCAGGGCAGAGGCTACCGCTATTGCCTAGTGGGTTCATGGGGTTTGAAATTTTTCATTCCCTTGTCAAAGTGCAAGTAGATCAAACAAACAAACAAACAAACAAACAAACACCAAACTAAGTGCTCCTGGATGAGACAGGATAGGAGAAAATTGAGGGCAGAAAAAGTCAGTGCTGTGGGCTGGGAAGTGGGGTAAGGTTCTTCCTCAGAGTCACCCCTGTTTCGTGTCAGGTGATGAAGTATGAGATCAGTTTCGCCTTTTCCACCTTGCTCAGGATCACCCTGGGGAACACAGTTTATGAGACTCACGATGGGAGGTAACACAGAACCACTCAAATCTTAGCACTTCAGTCCCCCATGAAACCACTTTTATGCTTTTCCACCAACTGCGACAGTCTCACCTCAAGTACGCACCCACAGCCTATGTTGTGGAAACTAGATGGCATTCTAAGTAATTTATGATGAATGTTAGTCATTAAAATCTTTAGCTAATTACTGTTGCAGCCTTACTCTTTCTTTGGTAATGACTTTAACAAGGACTTGGAATGGGATTATGCCCTCCTGTTTTAGATACATCCTTGGATAGAGGAGAGAGGTGAGTAACAGACAGCCTGTGTTGAGATGCACATAAGCCACAGCCCATACCGCCCATGTCTACAGGATTCTGCCCAAACTCTATTGCTTGCCCTACAGGGCCTTTGGGTTCTGACTTGCAGGGGCCTCTTCGGCGTCACTTCTTGTCACACCTCTATTTGTACCATTTGCTCCTGCTTACCAAAGGGCTCCAATTTCCCCAAATATGCATATCCTCTGCCTAAAACACTACCCTTTTCCAATTTCTTAATTTTGGAACATTTAACTTAAACTCTCATCACGTGTTTCTGCTTTTAGAAAGTAAGACTTTCCCAACAAGCTCCCCTCCATAACTCCACCCTCACTTGCACAGGCCCCTTCTTCTGGGTTCTGTTCACATGTTTGCCTCTCCCATTAGTTCTCTGAGGTCAGAAATTGTCTTATTTCCTCTGTATCCCCAGTGTCTACCACATAGTAGATGCTTCTATTTGCTGGTTAAAGAAAATTAGTTATACTGCCTAAACACTGTTTTATATGTTGTTCATCTTCCATCATCAAATACTTACTAAGCAACAAAATTTAGATGGCAGAGTGCAAACGATTATTCCTAGTTTTATGTTCTCTATTGTCTTTTCTTGGAATGAGAAAGTCAGTGATTGATTCCAGCCCAGTGAGTTGTTTGGATTTCCCCCTGCTCCAAATTAGAGGTTCCACTTGGCTTTCTCTGTGCTTTGTAATTTAACACCAACATCATTGGTAACAAGCAATGGGCCGTGATTTGATATGATTACAGTGAGCTATGTCTATTTGTGTGCATACATAAGACTGCTCAACTTGCTTGGACTCTGTTGCATGTCTAACAAGTTTTACATTATTTTCTGCTTAGTGCCAAGTGAAGAATTTTTTCTGTCTGAATGGAAAGGGAAAATAGTAAAAATAACTTCCAGGAGAAAGGATTTTGGGAAGACCGCAGAGTAAGAGGACCAGGAATCTGTTTCCTAACCTAGACAACTATTGCACTGGCAGAGTCTGTGTGATGTAATAATTTGGGAACTCTGGAGTCTTTTGAAGGCTTACAGTTTGGAGGAGAAGACTTGGAAGATAAATTGTGATTAATTTTGGTCAACTGCAGCTCTCCCCACAGTAGCAGCTGCTCATCCCCCACCCCCAGCCACATGCTGGCAGCTGTGCATGTGTTGCTGGAGCAGCCTGCACACAGTTTGCAGGAGAAAGGTGAGCAAAAGGGACCTTGTCCTCCAAGTATTGGGGATCTGCATGTGCTCTGATTGCCGCTTGCTGCTCCTGATCACAAAGGCACAAAGTCTCTCCTTACAAGTGATTACTTGAAATGTAGATTAAACTCTCCAATCAAAAGACAGAGATGGGCACAACAGATAACATCACATGACTCAACTCTATGCTGTCTACAAGAGACTCACCTGTGATGAAAAAACACAAACAGCTTAAAAGTGAAAAGGATGGAAAAAAATATTCCAGACAAATAGTAACCAAAAGAGAGCAGGGGTAACTATACTATTATTAGATAAAATAGACTTTAAAATCAAAAAGTTACAAGAGACAAAGAAGGACATTATATATTGGGAAAAGGTTTAAAACAGCAAGAAGATAAAAATAATTATAAACATTTACATGAAATACCATCAAAATACATGAAGCCAAAGCTGGCAAACTGAAGGGAGAAATGGAGTTCTACAAAAACAGACTTCGTACCCCACTCACAATAAGGAACAGAACAACCAGATAGAAGATAAGCAATGAAATAGAAGACTTAACACAATAAACCCACGAGATCTAACAGACCTATGCAGAACACTCCATCAAATGACAACGACATTCCTCTTAAGTTCACATGAGAAAATTTTCTAGGACAGACCATGTGTGAGGCTGAAAATTGTCTCAATATGTTTAAAAACATAGGTATTATATAAATATAGTATCTCCACTGACTACAGTGAATGAAGTTAGACATCAATAACATAAAGGAAATGAAAAAATTCATAAAATTCTGCAAATTAACTAGCTAATACACTTTTAAACAACCAAAGGATCAAAGAAGAAATTACAAGAGAAACTAGAAAATATTTAGAGACAAAAAAGGAAAACACAACATACCAAAATTTATGGGACACAGTAAAAGTGGTGCTCATGGGGACATTTATAACTATAAAGACTTACATGAGGCCCTGACCAGGTGGCTCAGCTGGCTGGATCATTGTCCTAATAAGCCAGGGTTGTGGGTTTGATTCACAGTCAGGGCACATATAAACCAATGAATGAATAAATAAGTGGAACAACAAACTGATGCCTCTCTCTCTCTCTGGTCCCTCTTCTTGTCTCTAAAATCAATAAATTTAAAAAATTAATAAAAAAACAAGAAAAATCTCAAATCAAGAACCTAACTTTACAACTTAAGGAACTAGAAAAAATCCAAATCTAACAGCAGGAACGAAATAAAAGGCTAGAGATAATGAAAAAGAGGGAAAAAGAATAGAGATAAACAATATAGAAAATAGAAAAATAGTAGAAAAAATTAATAAAAGCAAAAGTTGTTTCTTCCAAAAGGTCAACACAGTTTACAAATCTTTAGCTACATGGACTAAGAAAAAAGGAAAGAAGACTCAAATACTAAAATCAGAAATAAAAATGGGGCTATTTCTACCAACGGCACAGAAATAAAAAGGATTATAAGAGTATTATGAACAATTGTACATCAAAAAATTGGATAACCTAGATGAAATGTTCAAATTCCTATAAACACAACACTTACCAACACTAAAAAATAGGAATAGACCTATAACTAGTAAGAATATCAAATCAGTAATCAAAAATATCTAACAAATAAAAGCTCTGGACCTAATGGCCTCACTGGTAAATTTTGTCAAAAATTTAAAGAATGAGTGCTAATCCTTTTCAAACTTTTCCAAAAAAACTGAAGAGGAGGGAACACATCTTAATTCATTCTGTGAGGCCAGAATAACCGATACCATAGCCAAACAAAGACACTGTAGAAAAAGAAAATTACAGATCAATATCCCTTATGAAAACATTGATGTAAAAATACTCAGTGAAATGCTAGTAAAAAAAATTCGGCAGCATATCAAAAGGATCATACACCATGACCAAATGAGATTTATTCCTAAAGTGCAAGAATGCTTCAACATATGAAAATTGATCAATACGTCACATGGACAAAATGAAGGGGAAAAACCACATGATCATCTTAATGGATGCAAAAAATGCATTTGACAAAACTCAACATCCTTTCATGATAAATACACTAAAAAAAAAATAGGAATAGAAGGAAACCACCTTCACATAATAAAAGCCACCTGTGAAAGACCAGCAACAAACATATCAGTGGGGAAAGACTGAAGCTTTTCCCCTAACATCAGGAACAAGAGAGGGATGCCCGCTTTCACCACTTCTGTTCAACACAGTACTGAAAGTTCTAGCAAGGGAAGTTAGGGAAGGAAAAGAAGTAAAAGGCACCCAAATTGGAAAGGAAGAAGTAAAATTATCTCTGTTTGCAGCTGATAGCATCTTATATGTAGAAAATCCAAAAGACTTCACACAAAAAAGTGCTTACATCTAATAAATGAGTTCAGCAAGGTGGCTGAATATAAAATCAGCAAGTAGACTTCCTAAGATGGTGGCATAGGTGACTGCACCGTACCGTCTCGCACAACCAAACAAGGAAAAAAATCAGAAATCTACACATCCAAAAACAGCCAGATCTGACAGAAAATCATATTGAGAGGAAGTCCGACAACCAAGGAATTAAAGAAGATACATTCATCTAGTTTGGTGAACCGTGAGGAGCAGGGCGGAGGGAGAGCGCTCAGCGACCCCGCGGCGAGCAGGTGAGCAGACGGCAGGACCTTGGTTGGAGGGGTGGTTCCTGCTTGGCTGCAGCACACCCAGACGGGGGGCCCGACTGAAGCGCGGTCTGCACCCGGCTCATCCGGACCCAGCAGGGCCGAGACTGGTAGACCGGGCAGGTCTGCATTTGAGTGCAGAGAAACCGGGAGAGAAACCAGGGCGCAACCTTTCGGGGCACAGTGAGAGCACCTGTGGGGGTGGAGTCCGCGGCAGGAGGAACTCCCGGCCTCACAGGAAAGTTCGTTGGGGAGACCCGCGGGGGATTGGAGCTGTGCAGCCCGTCCAGCGACCCCGGAGCGATCCCCGGAGCCAGTGCAGAGGGGCCGAATTGCTTGCAGGAGGCAGTGTGGGTGCGGAGAGCGGAGCGGGTGCCATTGTGCGCTCAGGTCCCACCCCCACAGGCTACGTCACAGCACAACTACCGAGAGTTTCCCTGCACAGGGGATCCCCAAGACTCCGCCCTCCTTACAGTAACAGGCTCACCGAGGGGAAAAAAAAATGGCCCAAAGAAAGGAACAGATCAAAGCCCCAGAGCTAACCGACCAAGAGATAGCCAACCTATCAGATGCACAGTTCAAAACCCTTGTAATAAGGATGCTAACAGAATTCAACGAAAAATTAACGAAATTGCTTGAACAAATGAGGAGAGATCTGCAGGGAACCAATAGAGATAAGGAAACTTGGACTCAAATAAACGGAGTGGACCAGGAGAAAGAAAAAAACATCCAACCAGAAAAGAATGAAGCAACAAGAATTCAAAAAATGGAGGAGGGGCTCAGAAACCTCCAAGACATCTGTAAACATCCCAACATACGGATCATAGGGCTGCCAGAAGGAGAAGAATTCCAAGGAATTGAAAAAATATTTGAACACACAATGATGGAGAATTTCCCGAAGCTGGTGAAGGAAATAGACTTTCGGGAAGTCCAGGAAGCTCAGAGAGTCCCAAAGAAGTTGGACCCAAAGAGGAACACACCAAGACACATCATAATTACATTACCCAAGGTCAAAAATAAGGAAAGGATCCTGGGAGCAGCAAGAGGAAAGGAGACAGTTACCTACAAAGGAATTCCCATAAGACTGTCAGCTGATTTCTCAAAGG
>PVJI01022031.1:0-26014 GCA_004026765.1 Micronycteris hirsuta
GCAGGGGTCTCTACGTGCCAACAGATAAAGACCTCAGGGGCCCTCTTATGTGAGACACGCGGACCAACCATGTGCATGCAGGATCCCAGCTGTTAGACCGCATACCTGTGGTTTCAACAGGCAGACACGCATACGTGAGAATGAGTCTGCATGTGATAGAAAGAGACAAGACAGAAAGAGAGAGGCAGTACCTGAGAGACGCCCACCAGACCACACAGGATGAGACTTGCAAATCTCTTATCTTCTCCTTGAGGTGATATCTAAATTTTTATAGTACAAGTGTGAATTGATAGTTCTAAAAATAATGAAGACTTAAATGTAAGACTCAAAACCATAAAAAGCCTAGAAGAAAATATAGACAGTAAAATCGTGGACATGTCTCGTAGCAATATTTTTTCTGATATATCTCCTTGGGCAAGGGAAACATAATAACAAAATAAAAATAAATGGGACTACGTAGAACCAAAAAAGGTTTGCTCAACAAAAGAAACCATCAACAAAATGAAAAGATAAACCTCTGAATGAGAAAACATATTTGCCAATGCTACATCTAATAAAGGGTTTATTATCCAAAATTTATAAAGAACTTAAAAAACTCAACACCAAAAAGCTTCAAGTTATCTAATTTTTAAAAATTGGCATAGGACCTGAATAGACACTTCTCTAAAGATGACATACAGATGGCCAATAGACATATAAAAAGATGCTCAACATCACAAATCATCAGAGAAATGCAAATGAAACAGGATGTCAGTTATGGGGACCAGTTATTGGGTGGAGGGACTGAGCAAAAAGGAAAAAGGACTCATGGGCATGGACAACAGTGTGGTGATGGTGGGGGTGGGGGGGAAAAGTGGTATAAGGGGAATAAATGGTAATGGAAAAATACAATAAAAAAAATTTTTTAAAGATTTTATTTTTATTTACTTTTAGAGAGAGGGGAAGGGAGGGAGACAGAGAGGGAGAGAAACAGCAATGTATGGTTGCCTCTCACATGGCCCTCACGGGGACCTGGCTTGCAACCCAGGTATGTGCCCTGACTGGGACTCAAACCGGGACCCTTTGGTTCCCAGCCCGCGCTCAATCCACTGAGCTACACCATCCAGGACAATAAAAAAAAATTTTTAACTACAATGAGCTGTTATCTGACACCTGTCAGAATGGCTATCATCAATAAATCAACAGACAACACATGCTGGCAAGGATGTGAAGAAAAGGGAACATTCATGCATTGTTGGTGAGAATGCAGATTGGAAAACAGTAAGGAGTTTCTTCAAAATATTAAAAATGGAACTTCCTTTTGACCCAGTGATTCCACTTCTGGGAATATATGTTGAAAAACCTGAAACACCAATTCAAAAGAATATATGCACTTCTGTGTTCATTGCAGCTTTATTTACAATAGCCAAGATTTAGAAGCAACCCAGTTGCCAACCAGTAGATGAGTGGATATGAAAGCTGCGGTACATTTACGTGATGGACTACTACTCGGCCTTTACAGAGAAGGAAATCTGACCTTTTGTGGCAGCATGGATGGACCTGGAGAGTGTCATGCTAAGTGAAATAAGCCAGTCAGAGAAAGAGAACTACCATATGATTTCACTTATATGTGGAATCTAATGAACAAAATAAGCGAACAAACACTATGGAAACTGATTCATAGATACAGGAAACAGACTGACAGCTGTCAGAGGGGAGAAGGTTGCTGACTGGGTGAAAAGATAAATGGATTAAGCCAAAAAAAAAAAAATGCCCTCGAAGACACAGACAGCATTATGGTGATTGCCAGGGGGAAAGGTGGGGTGGGAGGAGGTAGAAGAGGATACAGCAACGGTAAACGGTGACGGAAGGAGGCTGGATTTGGGTGGTGAGCACACACAATATACTGATGGTGTATCATCAATGAAAACATACGTATGTCTACAGAAGGTCTTTTTTTTATCCTCGCCTGAGGATATGTTTATTGATTTTAGAGATAGGAAGGAAGAGAGAAGCTTCAATGTGAGAGACATCAGTTGTCTCCCATACACGCCCCAGCTGGGGATTGAACTTGCAACCTAGGTACGTGTGCTGACTGGGAATGGGGCCCACACCTTTTTGGATGTGTGGAATGACACTCCAGTCAACTTAGCCACCCAGCCAGGGCTACAAAAAGTCTTTTTTTTTTTTTTTTGGCATTCATAGAAGCTCCATTAATAATAGCCCCCAACTGAAACAGCTCAAATGGCCATCAACAAAAGAAAAGGTAAACTGTGTTACAGCCTTATAATAGAACTATATTCAGCAATTAAAAGGAGGGGATAGATTTGGACATCGGGGGAAAGAAGTAGCATTAGTTAGTGACTACTTGACAGTAAGTAGTATAAGATAAAGAGAGGAACTGAAGATGGCCTTGAGGTGATGAGCCTACCTGCCTAGGAAAAAGATTTAAAAAATACACGGAGGGGCAAGAAGGTTTAGGGGAGAGAGTAAGAGTCTAGATGATAACTGTCTGAAAACTACTCCAAAATGATTTTTTTTTTTACTGGGAAGTAGAAAAAATTTCTCTATTAATTGAAGGTTCCAGGTAGTCAGAATTCACTTGTTTCAATGCTTCAAGTTCTTGGTCTCTTTCCTGGACAGAGTTTTCGGTAACTTCAAAGAGTACTTTGGCATTGCGTGAGTGCTGGAAATGTTCTCGAGAGATCACGTATCACGCTTTAGCACTCTTTGTTCTCCTTCCTCGTGAAGTGTTTGAAGATCAGGTCTTTGTGGGACCCTGATGGGACAGATGCCTCCTCGTTTACCCTTCTCTTAGGGTGCATTTCTGCTGAGGGAGTTTGGGCTAAGGGAAACTATTTTGAATGTTCCAGAATGACAGTAAGAAAGAAGAAAAGCGTCACATAGGTCCTTCAGATTCAGTGATCACATTCACTTACTTAAATTTTATAAGAGAGTGTTTTTTTTTCATTTATCAGTTGGTGGATTTCTTGAGCACTGTGTTAGTTATTTTTTTACCTTTCCTCCCTGAATTGTATCATGAAGTAAGTAGGTGACTTTAATGAACAGATGCTAAAGGAAGGAGTAAATTTGCCTCTAGAGGTTTTACTACCATTACTTCCTCTGAGATATAAAGTTTTTTTTATTAAAAACAACAACAAAAGTAAACAACAAAAGCAAAGTAGATTTTTAAAGAACCTTTCCTCTTAATAAAAAAGGAAAATCAAGCAAGCCCAATTAAAAATGGAAAGACCCTTGACTAAAACTGACATTGAATGACCAGATTAGAAGGATAACAGAAGAAAAGGGAGGGAAATCAAAATCTCAAGATTTCAGAACTCAGAAACCAAATATGCAGAGGAGATAGATCAAAGAATCAAAACTCCACCAAGGGGAACGAATGGAAGGTAAAGAGACCAGGGTATCCTCGCAGTACAGAGAAGCATTTGATTTAGCTGTGGAAACAAAGGAAGATCACACTCACACTAGGGGCCGGGAGCAAGCTGCCACTGTTACTCAGGGGGGGAGCTGGGACTGACATTCAGTTTGATCTCACTCTCAGCCCCCAGAGACTTCCCCTCTAGATCATGCACCCCTGGTACTTAACCATAAACTTGATAACCAGCTTAGAATAATGCCTCCCCACGAAGGATCCACGCAAAGACAGCTCGGCCACCTTGCATTCTGTTCGAGCCGCTCTCGTGTTCTGTTACACTCTTTAACTCTGACCTTGAAACCACTTCTGCTTCACTGCGTAATGTGTTCCATTCAAAACATTGAGTAAATTCTGATATCCTCCATTTCTAAGGGATTAGATTGAAGTGTACTTTTTGAGTATACAAAAATGAATACAAAGAAGAAAAGTAAAATAATTATTATTTTAACAAAGAGAACACATGGCTATCTTTCTCAAATATTACTTTGCCTTAGAGTTTAAGTCTTCAAAGCTGATACTGTGGTCTGAGAAGCAAATATCTTTTGTTCCAGTGTCACCTTCTACAAAATCAAATTTTAAATATTCAAAGATAGTTGATATTTGAGAGTGAAGGACATTACATAAACAGAAAATGCTTTCAAAATGAGGTGGTCATGCATTGTATATGAAATAGTCAAATATTTCAACAAAAGTAAAAATCAGTCATCACTGAACAAATCATTGAGGGTTTGTCTCCTCATAAATAAAATTTTCGGTGAAGAAAATCTGGAAAAAAAGCAGTGGTTTCACGCTTTGGGAGTTTGGACAGTCATTATATGCTGCTGCAACAAATTATCACAAATGTAGTATAAATTTATTATCTTTTGTGTGTTTGCAGGGCGGTGTTTTTTTCTGGGAACTGGAGGAGCGGACCCATCCCTTGCCTTTTCAATATCTAGACGCCGCTGCCCACACTCCTTCAGTCACGGCGCCCTCGCGCCTTCGTCAAAGCCAGCAGTGGTGATCGGCTAGTCCTTCTCACTTCTTACCGCTCTCACTCCCTTTCTGATTCCTCATCTGATTCTAAGAACCCATGTGATTCCACTGGGCCCATCTGGATAATCTTTCTGTTTTAAAGTCAGTTGATTAGTAACCATAATTCTGGCTACAAACTTAGTTTCTCCTTTGCCATGCACTGTAATATTCAGAGGTTCTGAGGACTGGTGTGTGGACACCTTTGGGCAGTCGTCATGGTCACAGCTGGCTTTTGATTTCTGTCTGTGATACAGCATGCTCTATGATGGCAATCCCTCCCGAACTTAGACAGTCCCAGCCACATTTGCTTTAGAAACGTAGATGTTTTTTCCATCTATGTGCAGAATTGACCCTGATACATTATGGGAAAATATTTGAGGCAAAGGTGTGGAAAGTATTTTTGGGAGTTGCCTATTTTGGATATTTTACCCACCAAAACAAACTTATGAAAATTTGATTATCTTGTCAAAAAACTTCTTTTAAATTTTTTTTTATTTATTGATTTGATAGAGAGAGAGAGAGAGAGAAAGAGAGAAAGAAACATAGACCCTGTTTTTCCTTTATTTATGCATTCATTGGTTGATTCTTGTCTGTGACCTGACTGGGAATTGAACCCTCAACCTTGGCATATTGCAACGATACTCTAACCAACTGAGCTATTTGGCCAGGGTCTAAAATGCTTCTAATAAATTATTTTGTAATTATGTTTATAGTTAGTGCAAGTAAGGGTCTGGTTAGCTTTTATTAAACATTCCCGGTCACATTTGACTGCCATTTTGGTTGCTTTTAAATCACATGTGATGCTTTCCTGAACTTCAGCTGAATTCTCCCCTTGTATGGGCAGGTAAGTATAACAAAGGTGTTTGTTTGTTTGTTTGTTTGTTTGTTTGTTTGTTTAAAATGGTGTCTTGATCCAGTTTTGAGGCTCTGGCTAGGGGCAAGCCAGTTCCCTTTCTGGAGCAGCTGATTAAGCCAGACCCCAATTACTTTCCTTATCCGGTTCTCACCCTCTGGAGCCACTAGAGAACCATGAACCTGCTTTAATTACCAGGGGCCAGACACTGGACAACTAGCTCCTCTGCCCTGTAGTCATAGGATTATTCAAATTAGTCAATCCACTGGAGTCCCAGAAACAAGCGAAGCTAACCCCCACTCCATTTTGCCCTACATCGACTGCCCCTCCAGCTCCAGCTTGCTCTTACCCTGTACCTGGGCATAGTCCCATGTGTGACTCTCACTGACAGCCTTTTCCAATTCGAAACTGTACGTTAAAAGAGTTCTGCCTTTCATCTACGTGGGTGTCTGTGTGTTCTGTGTCACCATAAAAGAATCTTTAAATCTTATAAAACAGTGCACTCTTTCATCCATCCACCTACTTCATGCCATAGATGTTTACTGTGTACTCACCATGGGCAAGCCCTCTGCTAGACCACAGAGGTCATTACCGTGGTCCCTGTACTTGAAAGCTATTCAAGATGCGTATTTCTTTCTTACCTGAGATCTACCATGTCTTCAAGTGTTACCTCCCTCACTCCACTTTTTTTAAAAATCCTTTGCTGCTGAAATTAATAGCTCTGCATTGCTTTTGCCCAACCCAAGCAAGGCAGCTAGAAACCTGCGTGCATCTGAATTTTAGGAGAAAGACTTTTCATCTGAGTTTATGTGGGTTCTATTTGCCGCAGTTCTGATCAGTTTTACCCTTTGAACAGTTACAGCCACTTGAAGATACTAACTATGGCCAAGAGTTTCCTTCAAGATGTCTTTGATACACGAACTACTGGAGAGAAGAAAAAACAGAAAACCTATCACAGTTAACATTGGGAACCAGCTGTGTAATAAAAAAAAATCCAGGCAATGTTTTACCAAATGGTGCCATCTGTAAAAAGAGTGTTTTTTCCACCAGAGGCGGCAAG
The DNA here is from genome assembly GCA_004026765.1 of Micronycteris hirsuta. NCBI lineage: Eukaryota > Metazoa > Chordata > Mammalia > Chiroptera > Phyllostomidae > Micronycteris > Micronycteris hirsuta. The sequence goes on from PVJI01022031.1 coordinate 6,343, forward strand.
TATAGTATTTGCTTGAGTGACCAGTTCCGCATCTCGCTTCTGTAGGCCAGCCAAAGCCATTTTAGGATGGTGAGAGACGTGTCGCAGGCTCATTTGAAACATGTCTCTGGTGGACAGGGAAACTGTATGAGTCACATTTAAAGTTCTCTGTTGTTAGGAAGGATAAAACCACTTTGACTTCAGGAGTATTGGAGGTGTTAAGAGCTGCCTGGCGTTTTGACTGCTTTTTGAGATAAATATGTATGTGTGACTGCCTAGGGGAAAAATCCACACACAACAGAACCTGATGCGAATAACACTGGGTGATAGATTGCCCCTTGCCATCAGTCATATCATATGCAGTGTAAACAGAGTGAAGCAGTTTGCTACTTTCCCGGGTTCCATTATGTATATGTGTTTATTTAATCAGAACTAAATGATATTACATAAAGTTCCCCTTGCCCTCCTGAGGAATCCAGATTCAACACTTTCAGCGCTGTTCAGTGCTGGAGAGTGAAGAAAGTGTAACCATAGTGATGGAATGGAAATGATTTTCTTTGTTCAGAGGCTTCAATATCCAACAGACATTACAGTTTTCAAGGTCAAAAATATATTAGGATGAGATAAAAATTAAAGAAAAATGTGCTGGCTTAGCTACAAAAGCTAATTTAGTTTATGCATTATAAATTATGTTAAAATGACTAAAATGAGATTTCTCAGCAAGAACTAAATGTGTGGTTTCACAAAACTAATTTCCAAAGATGAACATGATTACAGAATTTAGCTTTAAAAGCTTTTCAGGCCATCAGAGGAAACAGCAAAGCTATCAATTATCAGACTTTAGTGGTGCCTCTGTCAGAAATATAATGGTATTTTTAGCATTCTGCTCAGTGTTTACTAAATTAAGAATGTCTTCAAACAAATCAATTAATTGGGACATTATTTAATTAGGTAAAACATGTGATCCGCCAAAGAACCTTAAGCAGACTATTATAACAAACATCTAGTGGTCTCCCTCTTCTATTGAGAGAGAGAGAGTGAGCCAAGCAATAAAAGGAAAATGGAGGCTCTGGAAAATTAAATGATCAAACAAGCAAACACAGCCTCACACTTTTGCGATTCATGCTGCGTACTTATGTAATTTTAAAAAGTGCTTGTTTTGAAAATCAGTCATTTCCTGGGAGAAGGTCAATGCTATCTGTCAGTCATTCCAGTCCTGTTAGGTAGACATGTGACATTTGTTTGTTTATGTGTGTGCATGTGTGTTTTGTAACAATGGACACATAAAAGAATCTGTATTCTCATATCTCATACACTTAAGCCTCTGGATGCTAGGAAGGTATTGGGTTCCTGATATTTGTTTTCATATCACTGGAGAGCTAAACAGCTTAGATTCAGTGAATGGTTACGGTCCTGTGAGTCAGATGTCAAGATCCCATTTTGTAAATGGGAGACTAAGGTTCAAGGAGGCAAAGTATTTTCCTGTATTCATGCACCTGATAAAATGCAGAGCTAGAATTTAAGCTCAAGGCATATGATATCAAGTCTCAAACACACAAGGTCTTTCCATTATTCCAGAAAATCTTCTTTTCTTCAAAAAAGCCAGTGCAGAGTAGCCTGGATGTAGACAGGGCTGCACCCAGTGCGATGAGTAACCTGTTAGCCAGCCAGAGTCTTTAGAAATGCAGTGTCTCAAAAGAGAGTTAGAAACAAGAGGAGCTGAGACTGTCATCAAATACGGCTTATACAAGACAAAGTGTCTGATTGCCTAATCCCACTGGGCTTCATGGAAAGGATAGACTGCTTTTTCATCCATAAACAGCCCAGAAAAGAGTCCCCTCCTTATTTGAAATAATTGCAAGTATGGGCCAGGAATAAGTTAAATGAGGTGTGATTGAAGCAGGTATTCAACAGCAGTGCTGTGACCTGTTGCAAACTTTGAAATCGAATTCCTTCCTTTTTGTTAATGAAGATTGTCTTTTCACACATATCAGAATAGTGAGCTGATGTACTGGGGAACACTTCATGAACGATGGCACACATTCCTAAAATCATTTTCAGAAATCATTCGATCTGAGCAATTATTATTGGTCCTCTCCAGGTGACTCTCATCCAGGCCAAGTAAGCCTTCTAGTCCCATCTGTTGTTCTTCTGTTCCTTTTTCTCCTCTCAGATCTGGGTGCATCCCTGATCCAATCATGGACTTGGGATTCTCATCCTGGCGGGCTTCTCTTCCAGAAAATTTCTCAAACAAGACACGGATGCAAATCGGCAAATCACTGACACCTGATTATCTGAAAATTATAAAGAAACCATAAGGATCCTTTCAAATTCTTGATTGACTAAATATTAATTTTTAAGTAAAAAATTGGTTACTTGTTATTGTCACATTTTTATAAGTAAGTAATAGGTTAAACTTTTCATGAATAGCCATGTGGAAAAATTGTAATGTTTCCACTCAATCCTAAAAATAAAAGAACTTACTGTTTCATCATGAAACTGGAGAGAAAATAGCTTACTGCTTAACTCCTACCTGGTGACTGAGGTGGGGTGCGGGGTGAACTGGCTCCAGCTGCAGGGCGGGGCCCACACAGATCTCGCTTCGCCGGGGAACCACAGCATGTGTGCGAAGCGCTTCGCTGTAATTAGGGTAATTCTGCATGCAAAGGGGAAAAACAGTCCCTTAAACATCAGTGTGGGATTCAATAGCAAAATATGTCTAGACATGTGAAACCTTCCGCACTGAAAGAAGTTATTGAAAAATGATTCATTTTTATATCCTCCACCTGCTGCCTGATTCTTCATAATATTGATTTGTGAGAGAAAAGACTTTTTCCAAGTGATAGTACTGAGATGTGTTGCTAATAAGACACATAGTTTTTAGCACTCAGCCTTTTGAGTGTTAACTCTGTGTTAGATGCTATTTAGAAAAATCAAAGTGTCTTTATCTTAGTAATTCACTTTTCATAAAATTTTTCTTTTGTCATTCATATTTATCAGAGTTCAGAATCAAGTGAACACGGATGATATTTTATTCTTTTAGAGCAGGAAATTATGACTTTGGAAATAAGCTTTTTATATCAGGATAGATTTTACTGTAATAGAATTAGTTGTTTTCTCTTATCTCACTAATCTGAACACTTTACTGTCAGTGTTTTAGAGTTCGGGTACCAGTTTCTTTTTCACCTGTAATTACAAGACTACTGACTTACAGTGCCTTAAATAAATAGTTTGTTTTACTAGGGAGTCAGGATATCGGTTTCTATTCTTATTTGCTGAGCAGCCCCACATCAGGGACAGCATTCCTGTACTTTTCTTTACCTTTTCCTCATAGTCACAATCTGATTGCTGTTGCTCCAGGCATCCTGACTATATTCATGCAAGATATAGAGGGGCAGGTGTAGTGCTAGAGATGTATAGACTTTTTATCATTAAGCAAAATTTTCCAGTTCCTCCAGCAAACTTCCATTTACAAATCAACGAGAAGACTCAGGTATCTGACCCTTACAGTCTTCAAGAAATCTGATACGGTACATATTTAGGTATTTGGGAATGGGTCTCAGAACAGTGCCTGATACCACTTGCAACCAAATTTGTATTTTAATGACTAGGATTGATGTTGTAACTGAATGAAATTAGCTATAAGTTGAAGCTCTGTTATAAAGGAAAAGGAAATGGACCTAAAATCAAATCACCTGGGTTTAAATCTCAGCTCTGTAGTTTCTATGTTCTGATTCTAAGCAAGTCACCTACCTTTATAAGCTTCTGTCTCCTCGTCTCTAGATGGAGATAAGAATTTCTTTTTATAGATGTGATGAAGATTAAATGAGTAAGACGTCTTAGAATATCAAGTACAGATTTGATATACAGAAATTCACTAAATTGTTCATACATTTGTTTTCTTTTATTCATATATTCAGTTCGCCAATTTAAACTTTATTTAGGAAAAGCAATTGAGAAGAAGTCACCACGGGAGAGAAAGGAGAGAAAGGAAATTAACTTATATTGACCACCTCCTACATGTCTCTCTCTCATATATATATATAAAAGATTTTTTTTACCTGATGAAACAGACATGAATAGCTAGATTATTAAGCTAAAACCAGAATGGCTTTGACTTCTCATATTTCTAAGTTGCACATATTGTACAGTTTCTCCATCTTATTCACTTTTTTATTTCCCTAGAAACCAATCACAAGTCCCAGGGAGCTGAGCAGAAAAAGCGTTTTGTTAAATACTGCTCAAGGTTACACACCAAGTCTTTCCATCCTTTCCACCTTTAACTAGAATTCCACAAATAGATTGGTATCCAATTAGCTTCTCCTGAAAATATATTTCTTTCCTATCTAGAAGTCCTTCATTCAGTTCCTTCTAGAGATAAAGCCATTACTCGGTACTAATTTGGAATTTGAACTTTACAAACTATTGTCCACTTCTTCAAGCGTTGCCTCTTCTCTGAAGTTCATTGTGCGTTCCTACCGTCCAGATGCGTCAATGTGGCATACCTTGTTTGCCGTGGGTTTGCTCATGAGGCCCGTGACCTAGGAACTTGTTGCATGAAGTTTATTAACATTGAGTCATGGGAAATAATTTCTAAATATGAACATGTGGACATATGAATATGTGAGCATAAATATTCCTGCTGAACAAGGAACAACCTCTTTTTCTTCTTTGTTTTTTCCTCTCCTCATCTATCCATCCTTCCCTCCTTCTTCCATCCTGGTTTGCCTCTGATTCTCTCCCTCTCTCCCTTTCTCTTCCTCTCTCTCTTCCTCTTCCTCTGTCTCGTATCTGAGCAATCCCTGGAAGTGGGGGAGAGGTCACTCTGAAATATGACTAGTAATCTGTGTGTAACACACCGATGTGTTACAGAGTGAAAATTGACCACTCAAAGGGTGAAACATGAAATGAAACCGGTCATTGAATGGTTGCGGGAGTTGCTTAATCAGTCTCTGTAAATACAGGGAACTAGGCATAATAAAGATCACTGGGGCTAAGTACTAATTCCAGACTTTCCTCTAGAGGGAGCTGATGGGCAGGCTAGAGAAAACCAATAGTGAGACTGGTCAAAAACTAGGCGTGAAGCTTTACATGTAGGCAGTATTTTGGCTATTGGAAATAACGTTGTAATGAACATAGGGGTGCTTTGGGTTTTTCTGGATGTATTCCCAGAAGTAGAATTGCTGGGTCATAAGGCAATTCCATTTTCAATTTTTTGAGGAACCTTTATACTGTTTTCCACAGTAACTGCACCACTTTGCATTCCCACCAATGGTACACAAGATTTATGTCCTCACCAAGGTACACAAGCCCAAGTCCTCACCAATGGTACACAAGCCCATGTCCTCACCAAGATTTATTGTTTGCTGATTTATTGATGATGGCCACTCTGACAGGTGTGAGGTGATATCTCATTGTGGTTTTAATGTGCATTTCTCCTGAGTGCCCATCAAGAGATGAGTGGATAAAAATGTTGTGGTACATATATATAATGGAATATTATTCAGACACACACAAAAAAAATTATAATAAAATCTTACCATTTGTGTGACAGCATGGATAGACCTAGAGAGTATTATGCTGAATGAAATAAGTCAGAGAAAGACAAATACAGTATTGTTTCACTTACATATGGAACCTAAAAAACAAAATAAAAAAAACAAATAAAATAGAAACACACTCATAGATGCAAAGAACAGATTGATGGTTGCCAGAGGGGAGGGGCACTGGGGACTGGGTAATAAAGGTGAAGGGATTAAGAACTACAGAATGGCAGTTACAAAATAGTCATGAGGGTGTAAAGTACAGCATAGGGAATATAATCAATAATATTATAACTATGTATGGTGCCATGTGGGTACTTGAAATACTGTGGTCACTTTGTAAAGTATATGATTGTCTAACTACTATCTGTACATCTGAAACTAATACAAAATATATTGAAAGTAAAAAATACAATAAAAATTTTAAAATGTAGGCAGTATTGTGAGTCTGGATGGGGCTGAGCAATCAATCTGAAACCTGTGGATTTAAAAAAGATCAGATACTCTTAGTACAATATTAGAGAAACAACTGTTATAGACCCCATCTTAATGTTGTTTGCTCATGCTATAGTGCTAACATCTTGATTTCAGCCCTGGAAGCTAATTCAAAGATTCTATATAGATTTTCAGCCACCCATTCATCACTTGTTCCCCACTCATTCATGTACCCACCTCCTGTTGAATATTTGCTGAGCATGTACCGTTTTTGCCATGTATAATGTGTGCCCACACATTACGCAGGACCACCGGTTTTTGTATGCATTATACACAGGATTATTATACCCGTGGTATGTACTCATTATACCCATGTATAGTGTGCATCTTTATTTTCCCCTCAAAAATTTGAGCAAAATGTGCACATTCTACACGGCAAAATATGATATTATGTGCCTAATGCTGTTCCAGATATTGGGGATTCAGAATTAAATAGTCAAACTCAAGGAACTCATAATCTAATAGAGCAAATAAATGCAGAAACACAGTTACAATTCAGTGCAAAAGTGCTAATTTGCAGATATGTATGTAACTTAATAGGAGGGAAGAAAGCATATACAAGATTAGCATAAAGAACTGAAATGCATGTATAGTCAACCTACCTGCAACCATCTCTGGAAACCAGGGAACAGTTTGACAAGGCGAGAAAGAGCACCATCAAAAAAACCAGTGAGTCAGGGACTCCCCATCATTCACCATATAACACCTTTGCCTTTGCCTGATGTGGAAGGCTCACCGTTCCATTGTCAGTTCTCAATACTCATTGGTGGTTCCCAGAACACATCTTATTTTATATGTTCATTTTATTGTATATGCTTTCTCCCCCACTTGTATCCTCTTTTCTTTTATTCTGCTCTCTTTTGCTCACCTGCTATTTGGAATGTGCTACCCCACAATTTGAGATTGACCCATTCTTCATTGGGTGTCAGCTCAATTATCAGAGATGTCTTCTCTTCTTGCCCAATCTAAAGTGGCAATTTCATCCACATGCACCATCACATCGCTCTTTCTTATTTTCCTCATGGCACTTTTCTATATATGAATTTCTAGTTCATTTATTTGTTTACTGTGGGTGTCCACCTTGATTAACAAGTAAACTCCACAAGACAGGGGCTTTGACAGTCTTATTCACTGCTGTATTTTCAGGGTCGAGAATCAAGTCTGGTAAATAATAGGAGCTTAATAAATATTTGTTGCATTGATGAAATAATTCATTTTTCCATTGGAGTGCATACCTATTGGAAGAAAGAAGGAATAATTAATTAATAGACCACTGTTTTTCTATGGAGTGTGTGCCCTTAGGAAATAGAACCACCAGTTTGTAATCTGTGTGTTCTACTTACTTGGTACACTCTCTGACACAGAGGAGACACTTAATAAATATTTATTGAATGAATAAATGGGGGCTGACAGAGTTTTTGCAGATGACTCCAGGACTGATGCTAAGATGTTAACACTGAAGTTCTTTTTGGAACATGAACTAGCTGCTGAGTTAGGATGGTTTCAGAGTGATGGCTGCTCCAACTGGAGCATGACTACCGACCTGAGAGTGCCGCTGTGTTGCCTCAGTTGACAAATGAAGCTTGCTAGCCCCAGCGCCAGAATAGGCTTTGCAAGCTCAAAGGGCCAGGGGACAAGAGGATGAGAGGACAGCGACCACACAGCCCTTTCATTTCCATACTCATGGTTTCGGCAGTGATTATGGGGTTGATTGGAAAAAAAAAAACAACTCTGGGAGACTCCAAAAGTCAAAGTTTAAAGATTTTATATCCATTATCTTGAGAAGTGGTACTCACAAATTTGTAGATTCAAGACTCATGTTAAAATTAAAACGCATGGTATCAAACACCACAATAATTGCCAAAGTTGTTCACTTACTTAGTTTGGTGTCCTAAAAGAGAAGCAGTATTTAGTGTTCCCAATCTGCAAGTGCCTTTATTCTTTTAAAAAATAAATTTGTTCTAGTATGTAAAACATCCCCACCTTGCTGAGAAGTTTATGTGGGGCTACATGGAAATTTTAAAATGTAATGGTTTGAACAAAAATTTCCAATATTTAGTACAATTACAAGTTGAAAGATGAAAGACATTTATATCTTATTGAAACTGCCAGTGTTCAAAGTGGGCTTTTGTCCTGCTTAGTAATAACCTGGGGAGATTTTCATCTTCACAAATCTATGAATTACTCTAACCAAAGCTTACAGGAAAACAAAAATCACCCTTGTGCTCAGATTCTTTCCAAAATCTTCAACTACAGGGGTAAATTATTTGATAAAATAATTAACAATAAAAGTGTCTCCTGAAAATAGTTGTACCCCAAAAAGATTTTCTGTGTATGGATTTGATTTTTAAGAGGAATTATATAATCTGTGTACCAATTAGTGTCACAGACTCTTCATTTCGTTGTGCTGGCATGAAGTGACAAATGCACTGGTGTGGGAGAGGAGAATGAATTAGTATCTGACTTCCTGGTAGAGGAAGAGCCACTGTTTACCTTTTGTTTCTCCAAAGGCCTAGAGCAAGAGTAGGTGGGGAAGGGACACTTTCCATCTAAAAACACAGCCAGGATCTGAAACCTGTACTTGAAAAGAAAGGAGTGAAAATTCTTTCAAGTTAATCACACATTTTGATCAACAACAACCTTGGAGATATTTAAAATATTTTGTAAATCTGAATGCATCAATTTATCTGAACCTTAATTTATTCAAAATATTGTTTTGAGTCATTTAGAAGATGAGACTATCGAATTTCCAATGAATGGGTCAATCATGAAATGGTAAAGGAATTCACAAAGAATAGATGCCACCTGAAGCTAATACAGTATTGTTTGTAACTACAATTGAAAAAATTTAAAGGTATTAAAAAAAAATGGCTGGCATTTGTAGGTTTTATGCTGAGTCCTTCCTTTAACGTTTTACCCATATTCCCAGTTGGAATAGAAATCCTGGAAGTGAGGAGCACTTCAATCTTTCGAATGCTTGGAAATATCTAACATTTCAAGGCACATATTTATTTATGTCTATATAACTGATTTTTTTCCACAGAAAATTGCGTATTATGAGAATAAAATGACGTTATAAGAAATATCCTGGAATGCACCTTCCCCCAATTTCCTGTATGTTCCAAAGGCTTCCAGTACTTTTCACATATCAACCTATGAAGGCATATCATGAATGCTCACCCTCCCTCTCTGAACTTGAGCTGTATAGGGGCTTGTTTGTCTTGTCTGATAGACCATTTGCTGGGTAGGTGGTAAGTGCGTGTTCACTGAATTAAGGAACAAAAAAATTAATCCTTTTATCCTCTGCTGGGATACAATTGGCTTATACTATTGTGTATCACTACTATGTTGGTTTCTCTTAGGTTTTTATAAATATCTTCTCTCTTATGAGAAAATTCTCCTTGTTCTCATTCTGTAGCCATATTAGGCATCATTACCTCCTCGGACAGAACTTTTCTTACCACCTTGTCTAAAGTGAGTAACATCTGCTACTAGCTCAGCTCCTTGTGTTTTTATCCCAGAAAAACATATATAATGTTGTGTTATTATTTATTTCTCTTCCCCTCTCCCATCTGTATTGCTACCTTCATGATGGCATGCATATTCCTTATTGTCTACTCATGCAACTCCAGTGCCTAGCACAGGACTGGGTACATAGAAGTCAATAAATATTGGCTAAAGTAGTGAATGATGTTCATGTACAGGACACTGTCATTAGTAACATTTACTCTCAGGCTGCAGTATTATGTATATTAATTTGTGGCATATGCATAATGCATGAGATGTAACCCCACATCTTTCTTTTCATTGATCTATCAATTTGATGCATTGAAACACCATGGCAGAAAACCACTTGGCTGTAGTATACGGATTATGAGGTAACAGAATGGAAGGGGGAAGAATATGGTTCTTTAGGGCAGAATATCCCATTTAGGGCAAAGAAGTATGTGACAGTTACCAACACTGGTAACTTCTCATGGCTTACTGTCTTGGTTTTCTTGGTCATCTGAATTTCTTCACACATTCTTTCCCTCCTCCTCTCCTTTTCCCTCTCTACTTCCAGCTGCCTCTTCCTGTCTTGTAACTGTTCTCTCTCTCTCTTTTCTTTTGCTATGAGAATGCTGAAATTGCATATCAAGCCCATCCCTCTGAATATTCTTTTTGCTATACATTGTTTTTCCTACCTATGCAAATTTGTTATGTATTAAAAAGTATGCCCCACTTGCCTCTCCATTCTCCCATGTGCTAAGGAAATGCCAAGAGAGTGCACCTGCCCACGGAAGTGTTGTGGCTCGGGGAATGCTTTATTTCCAATAACCGTATCAGATATCATCCTCTCATAATGAGGATGTTGATACTAATGATGATTGTAATAACAATAAAATGTAGACGATTCCAAAGCCCATGTTCTCCCTAAATGACAGTAGCCTGGGACCACCAGGCTCACAACAACAGCAAGAAATGTTTCCTCAACATCATTGGGATTTCAACCTAAGCCTCTTCATAATGGTCATCAGGGTATCACTGGAAAGTCTCGTTTGATCTTGATTGTCCCTGACAGCTGTCTGCTTTGACTCACAGTGATGGTCATATTTTCCCCTACCAACCCGAACAGTTCTACTGCCATCACCTGTCTGACACCCCCTACGCTGGGTTTAACAATGTCAGCGAGTTCCCCAGAACCCCCTGTGCCCATGCTACGGTGGAGAACACCTCAACATCGCTAATATGTCACAGAAATGTAGCCCGAGGTTGCGCTCTTACTTTCTCAAAATGACTCTCTTGGCTCAGCCCTCTCATTTCATTCCTAGGACCCTGGTGCAGATTTCATTTAGGGCTAGTCTAGAATAGATTTCATCACTCACACTGTGGTTTGTGGACCAATACTATAAGCATCATCTGAAAGTTCATTAGAAATGCTGACTACATGTAATTCTCAGGTACTGTGTAGCACACCAAAGTCTGAGAAGCACTGATAGACTGGTAGAGCAACTTTTCCTACTTTCTTCCTTCAATTGCTACCAACCACTCTCTTTTGCCTCAGTGGTTATGGCATAACTGAGTTTCTTAGTGTCTTAAAGGGATTAGTTCTCTGGACAGCCGTAAGTTCCCTGTGATGCCTGCCTTATAGGCTTTCCAGGTACACAGAGACTTGCCTGAGCAGGCAATAGATCTTTTATGAGCACTCATACTGGAGCTTCAGTCACAGGCATTATACAGAAGAGAAATCATAGTAATCCCAATAATAATAATGCAAGTCTTAAATTTTCATTACACTTTTCTATTTCCAAGTCATTTTAATTCACTACATTCATTGTGTTCTCTAGACAACACAGCGAAGGGGATAACTGGTGTCACCATAATACCTCTTTTGCCGATGAAGATCTGAGGCTCACAGGTGAGAATGCAATGATGACAAAACATGGCTGCTGTTTTGAAGATTCATTAAGGTATCAGGAGAGGTTTAATGTAAGGTTTATATCCCCAAGAACACGTCCTCATGTCTTGAAGCCTTTGATACTACAGTATTTTATTAAAAAGAAAAAATTAACTGAGAAAAATATTTCAATTGAAATACGATGCTATAAAACAGCTGAAAGCAATATTGTCTTCCTTTTTATTGAAGATTTTTTTTATTTTTAGAAAAAGGAGAATGGAGGGAGAAAGAAAGGGAGGAGAGCATTGATCAGGTGCCTCTAGTATACACCCTGAGTGGGAATCGAACCAGCCACCTTTTGCTTTGTGTAAAGACAGTCCCACCAACTGAGCCACACCACTCAGGGCAACATTGCCTACATTTTTAATAGACTTGTTTAGGTTAAAGCAGTCACTACATACTATTATCTTTGAAAATCTTGAAAGAATGCCATCTTCGTGTTCACATGGCTTCAATTTGTGAACTGAAATTAATTTTTGCTCAAATGGGATGGGTTTGGAAAGAAATGTTTTATGCCAGCTGTGGAATAAGTCCTCAGGTACAGTCCTAAGACTGCACTTCTTCATTGTTGAGGCAAGCTGTTGATTGGAAGGCAAGACGTTCTTTTAAAGTCCTAACTGGAACAAGAATAGATGAATTGTTTTTATTTTTATTTCTAAATTTTTAGTCTTTGGAAAGGACTAAACGTTCTTTCTTCAGTATTCTCCAGAACACTTTGTTTAGTTTGTGTGTCAAATATAATAAACCTCTTCCCTTCGCAGGGAAGGTGTGCCCGACGGTTCAGGGGCACCCAGAGATTCCACTGGCTGTGAAAAAATAGGAGCAAAGACAAATCGGGCACAGGCTCAGCTGGGAGATGTTTCTTACTGAGCGTTCTCTGCTCCGGATACCCTGATGCGGCTACCTACAGTTATCCTATTCCCAGGCCAGATTCTACTGCCTGCATCACCAAGAAACCTCCTTCTCTTCTGTTTCCAGTTGCCTCAGCACCTATCTGGGTCCTTTCCCTCGCTCCCTCAGCAGCATCCCTATTTTGGTCCTTAGACTTGCCAGAAGTAATGAGGCTTCTCTTTTATCTCTTTTTTTTGTTGTTGTTGTTTTGTAACACTCAGTTCTTTTCCTTTTCCATCTCCCTTTCCTTCTTCTCCTTCTCCTCCGCTTCTTTCTCCTCCCTTTCCCTTTCTTGTAACGATCCTCTCTTTCTCCTTTCAATTTCTCTATGATCAATTTTTCATTTTATATGACGTCCAGTCTTTCCTAGTAAATCCATAGAGGTCCTCAGGATGTTAACTGGCAAGCTGAAACAATCACTGTAGGAATTTATCTGTTATACTAGAGAGGCGCATAGCTATTTCGATGATATCCCAAAGTTGGACCTTATCTGTCTGAAACCTGTGTGTTTAACCTGGACCAGCCCACCTCTGGACCAGGTGCCTATCAGCCAGTAACACAGGGTCCAGTGCCTCAGCGCTGCTCACGACAGGAAGCCTGTACCTTCTCATTTTGTTGCTACACTTGCTGGATATTTTATTTTTAGCTGCAGTTGTGCAATTACCTGTATTTTATAAATATTCCTCCCATTTTTTAATTTTACCCTCACCCATTTGGGCCTGCTAATAGATTTAGCTTCTGTGATTTTTGATCATCTGAGATTTACCCTTTGGCCATCTCTACATAATGTAATTATTCCTGACCCCTGTGACCCAACCCTGGAGCTGCTTGACGAGATTGGTTTCCCCTTTCTCCACTCTCAGCCTTCAAAAAATGTTTAATTGAGAGACTCAAGCCTTAAACTTCTGTTTCACAATGAGAGACAACAGTCCATGTTCAATCAGTCCTTGTTAGATCGACGCCACAAAGGGCGGAGTTAGCCCAGATGTAATAAATCTGGTTTTCTTACAAATTCTCCGCCTATTTCTTACTGTTACATATTATAATTTATCAAAAATTTACATAAGTGACGAAGGCAACAGGTAAGATATAGCTTCGTTTCTCCAATAGGTAGGCATATTTCTGAAAACATGTTGCATTAAGAGGGGGTCTGCACATAAAATTCTCATGAAATAGGGGATATTTATAAGGAACTTCAAGGCAAAACTTTTACAAAGTAAAAAAAAAATAGTCCTTGTATTCTACATCACTCAGGACAGGCTAGTTTATGCTTCAGTAACGAATAATTCCCTGATCATAACAAAAATATTTATTCCCCATTGCATTTGTCCAAAGAGAGTTGGTTAGGAAGCTCTCCAACGTTGCCAGAAGCTCCAACTCCACACATGCTTCTCGGGAAGAAACTCAGGAGCCCCTGGCTTCAGCAGCAGAGTGTTCTGACCTGGAAATGGTGGTCCAGTGTCCAGACCTACTCTCATTGTCCTAACCAACCAGAACAGGGCTAACAAGCTAAATCTTCTGTGTGGATAGAAGGAAAGAAGAACTGGACATTAGTGAGCATCACTACAAACTATTACAGTCTGCGTTACCAAATTTTTGCTCCTGTCTCCTTCCACCAGGTAAAATATGTTTTTCCTCTCTGATACCTGGAGGGAAACAACTACAACATTAACCAATCATAGCATCAAGCACAAAGTCCAAAATCTCTGCTAATCTTATATCAGGAATGATGCAAGACATGTGTATCAGTGCCAGATATGGTTCCTAATGATCCAGAGACCAAGAACTAAAAATGCAAGTTATTGACCTTCTTACCCACCTACCCACACATAATAGACAGTGGAAAAGCAGGGCCTTGATCATTTAAATAAGCACTCTTGTTTGGAGAAGTGTACAATCACTGGGTTGTCTGAGTCCCACTGGGCTGGTGGCATCAAGGGCCGAGAGGGGCTCTGGTTTCTTATATCCATAGCCCTTGGTTCCAGTCCTCTGAGAAAGTCTCCCTTTCCACGGTCTTTCTTGACATATTTGAGGTGGGTGTCAGAGAATATCCCTCCCTTGAGAAGTAGGCGGACTTCTTCGCTTGTATCCGATCCAGTGGTGTTGAAGTCTTGTTATTATTTTAAGTCATGAACTGTAACATTACCTTTTGGTTTGGGCTGATTCTTTTATCAGTATAATTCTCTCAAAACTTCAATGTCTATGTCTTTGATGTCAGTCTGCTTCATGTACCGAAAATGTATGAGAATTTCTTTCTAGATGTAATACTCATATTTCCTGAGGGTCTGCTTCTTCACTCCATGCCTCTCTCAATTTCAATGTGGATATCATGCGCCCATCAGGTGTTCAGAACCACTTTTCCCTAAACGATTTCACCTGTTTTAAAGAATTTTCTAAGTCTCACTGTGTGGTAGCCATAATAATGGTCCCCCAGATACGTCCACATTCTAATCCCTAGATTTGAATATGTCATGTTATGTGGTAAAGGGGAATTCAGTTTGTTAATCAGCTGACCTTAAAGCAGGAAGTGTCCTGAATTACCCAGGTGGGTCCAATGTAGTTAGAGGTTCTTTACAAGTGGTGTCGGAGGCAGACAGAGAGTCACTGCCTAAGTCAGAGTCATACAGCATGAGGAAGGCTGGACCACCATGCGTGGCTTTGAAAACAGAAAGAAGCCATCGGCCAAGGAGTGTGGGCAGTCCTTAGAAGCTAGCAAAGGCAGGAAAATGGATTATCTCTTAGAGCCTGCAGAAAGGATCTCAGCCTTGTTAACACCTGAATTTAGCCCAGAAAGACTCATTTAACATTATCAGAACTATTTGAGTAAATTTTCGTTATTTTTAAGCCACCAAGTTTGTAATGATTTGTTACAGAACCAACAGGAAACAAATATACATTTACATTTGTTCAGAGCTTTTAACTCCGAGCAACAAAGACTGATGAAAATTCAGCCTTGCAACTAACACTTAATCGAGGATATAGCAACAGCATTAAAAGCTAAACACCATTTCTCAATTACATAGTTTATTGTGTCAGTAAGATTGGTCATGTCCTCCAACTACAAGCCCCTGAATTGATGGTCTTCTGTTTTCTTTTGATTCCAGCTTGTAAAGCACGTAGGTACTTCTTCAGCTCGTCTCTATTATTGTGAAACACCTTGTCATGTAGAGCCAATGGCAGCCAAGACAACTTCACCAGCACTTTGTTTTCCAGCTAACTCCCCTAGCTCTCCAAGTATGCCTTCCAAGTGACCGTGTGTGAAATGTTACCGAGTGCTCTGCCACTAAATAGCGTGGACCACCGTTCTTCCAGCTCCACAGACGGTTTTCTCACCAGTTTCTAATCAGTGTAATCAGTGCTACATTTCCGTTATGGTAGGGGCCCACTTAGGTGTACTAACTACTGTTGGTTAGGAGTTTATCCAATCTACTCAAGATGAGAGAGATAATACCATGTAACAAATAACCCTAAAGCCTAAATGGCTAATGAAGAAAGATTTATTTCTCACTCACATTAGGCCTGTCCTAGCTCCTGAACCTAAGCTAGTAGAGTAACCACTATGTGGAGCAGCAGAATAACCGCAGTCTGGAACACTGAACTAAGGCAGAGGGAAAGAGTGCACAGCTAATCACATACCGGCTCTTAGACTTTGACACAAATGTTCACTTCCAATACGTTGGCTGAATCAAACAACACAGCTGCATGGGACACCAAGGGAGCAGAGCAGTGTACTCCTATGATATTCCTGTAAAGAGAACGGAAATATTTGGTGAACAGCAGTAGCAGCTACCAAACCCCTTCCTGATTTTTTTTTTGTTTTGTAAATTCAAGCTTATTATAGTAGGAGACGATTATATTAGGAAATGGGTGCCATATTGTGAGAAAAGATGACTCTGCAAAAACATATTTTGCATATTTTCAATGAAGTTGTAAAAGATAGACACAAGTAGTCAGAATCAGCTGCTTATTCTGATTTCATGTTTTCAAAGCCTATTTGCTTTCAAGTACACTGTAGAGTATAAGGAATACTTAAAAAAACTGAGATCATAACCTATCTCAATATCTAGGGATATATCCAGAAAGAAATCCAAAATGCCAACAGAAGTTTATCTTTAAAAATGCATCATTCAATGTTATTTACAATGAAAACTTTGCAACATCCCATATACCTCTAAATATGGTGAATTACAAGACATTCATTCACTATAATGTATGTGGCAATTATGTAAATGTTAAATGCTACAAATTGCTCCCAACCTAACATTAATTTAAGAAGTAGTCCATACCACTATATATGGTATATTCAGCTTTTATGCATATGTACAGAGAAAAAATGGCTGCAAGAAAAAATATAAATACCAATAGTGGCTATATGTGGGTGATGGGCTTAAGATTGATTCTAATTATTTTTTCTATTTTTATTTTCCAAATTTTCTATAGTGACAGTCATTCTTTTATGTCCAAAACAATAAACATAATAAAAAAGAACAAAAGTATATTTTTTTCCTAAGAAGAATTTATGGTACCTTTTCTTAAGGTCTGTCCAAAAAAGAAAAAGAAAAAAACTGTTAAAATAGACATAGAAAAGTAACTTCATGTTTGGTAGGTAAAATTCTAATGATGTCCCTCCAAGGTTCCCATCATCTGGTTATTCAATTAAACACGAACATAACTATGTTCTGAAGGGACTTTGACAATGGAATTAAGGTTTCTGATCACCTGACTTATATTTTTTTATAATTAATTTATTTATTGTTGTTCAAGTACGGTTGTCTCCATTTTCTCCCCAACACACCCTCCACCCCACCCACACCCTCCTCCCACCCTCAAACCTACCCCCATTGGCTTTGACTTTTAAATAGGGAGAGTATCCTGGGTGGGCCCAATGTGATCACTTGAGCCCTTAAAAAAGAAGAAGGTAGAAGAGTCAGAGAAATGCAGCAGAAGTAGAGGTTGGAGATACTGAAAGCATGAGAAGGACCCAACCTGCTGTTGCTGACTTTGAAGACAGAGGAAAGAGACCATAAACCAAGGAATGCAGTTAGGTTCTAGAAGCTGAGAATGATCCCTGGCTCACAGAACAGAAACTGAAACCTAATTTCTATAATTGCTTGGAACTGAATTCTGTCAACTCCTGAATGAGTTTGGAAGTGGACTACTCCCCAGTCTCTAGTGAGGAATATAGCCCCAAATTACCTCAATTTTAGCACAATGAGACCTATGTTGGACTTCTGAGACATGTAAACTGTAAGATAATAAATTTATGTTGTTTTAAGGTTCTGAATAGGTCATAATTTATTACAACAGCAGAAGAAAACTAATACACCATGAAATGAAAGTGAGCAAAAATGTGCTGACTCAAAGGGCTGATACAGTTATGATGAATAAGAATTAAATGTGGCTTGAACTTCTTGGCAGTCAAGGCAGGAAGGAAAACAAACAATGTATTATTCTTTTAATATATGTAATATCTGTCCCTCCTAGAAATTGCCTTAGAGAGAGTAAAACACAGACTGTTGGAATTACCACTACTCACGCCACCACCACTACTAGTGCTGGAGTCCCCCTTTGCTCACGTCGCGGGCCGTTTCCCACCCTATGAAGGGCACCCACAGGGTGCTCTCAGAAAGCATTCACTCAGCGTCTCTGTACTCTGTGGTCTACTCAAAGCGTATCAGGGGTTGGGAAGGCATGTAGGATAGAAACTCTAACCTCAAGCAGAAAGACTGATCTAATAGCAGTATCAATAAGTGATTAGAGAAGAATAGATTAGACTTGGGGAGACCATTGGGAGGATTTTGTAATAGTAATGGTGGGAATTAATGAGGGCCAGGTGTCAGGGTGGTGACAAAGGAAAAGAAGTGGTTTAGTCCTTGTGTCTAAGCATGGGCTTTTGTCGGAGAAAATTTTGCTTGTGCAGCTATCCATAGCGATACTTGCTTCAGGAGCTCAGCATATCCCCACCCCGTGACTTCCCATCACCTCCAAATCCTGGGACAGAGATAATGATCACAATGATACTAGTTAATATTTATGGAGTGCCTACTATGTTCCAGGCACAACTATTAGTTTTCTAATATTAGTTCCTCAGAACAATCTGATAAAATTGGTGCTATTAAGCTCTATTTTTTAGAAAAATAAATAGAGATTGAGAAATGTTAAATTATTTATCCAAGAACACACTCTTGTAAGTATGAATATATTTAAACCCCAGGCTCTAGGGTCCACATTCTTCCCCACTGTTCCATTATGATAATAATGATGATAATATTGAGAATAAATATTGTGGGCTTCCTCTTCATATCCTGTGCCGAAGACCATATGTGCACTCTCCACTTGATTTATCAAGTAATGACATCTCCATCACATGAGCTCTTTCGGCGAGGCCTCCATTCTTAGGTTAAAACATTAAACCAGGTCAGTACTGCTGACTGCAGCTACAATCCCTTTGAGTGTATGGTCCACATCCAGGGCATGGAGCATTCAGGGGTGGAAATGGGTCTTGCAGAAAAGAACATTTCTCTCCTCTGAAGTTCTGCCTGCTGCCAGAAACCCTTCAGGTCTCATTCACTTACTCCATCCACAAGGAAGACTGCCAATGCCTTGACCCAGTATTGTGGCAGCCCCAAATCAAGGGAAATATTCATGTCTGTGCAGAGAGGCTTCCAGGCCACGAGTTTACTGATAGGAGGCTCTGGAGCATGGCATGTGACTTTCTTCTTTAGTAGTAATATGTTTGCACATGCATTGTTTTTAAAATTTTTCCTTAATTATTTTTTCCTGAATCTTGGTTAGCTCACTCTGTCGGGCGGGTTAATTTATTTCTGTGAGCCTTAGTCTTCTCATGTATAAAATGAGGGTAATAGTTGTTGTGGGGCTTGAAGGAGACAGTTCCTGCGATGCAGGAGTTGCCGCAGTATTGACCCATATAGTAAGTGCCCAATCGATGTTAATTCTCACATCATCTTCTTCATTGTCAACGGCCCCAGCCCATGTAGAAGATATCTATAGCACTGCACTCTGTCGTAAATGAAAAAAATTAGTAAATATAAAGATTTTCCCAAAGAACTGCCTTATATAGAACAAATACTAAAAAAAGAATGGAGTTCCTATTTCCATCTAATATCGTGCACTTTAAGGTTAAGAATAATTTAGGAACAGAGGCTGGTAGGAAATTGGCCTTCTGAAACATAACCTAAATTGCCTGAAAAAAATGCTGCATATTTCCATCCAAAAGGCTCAAGGGGGAGCTATAATTATTGAGATATTAAATCATTTCAATATCTCATCCCCATCATTAGCACTTTTGTTTTACTTTTACAGGAAA
>PVJI01022032.1:0-25967 GCA_004026765.1 Micronycteris hirsuta
ATTTCTCTTAGCTTTATAAAATGAAGTCATCAAAGAGTTAACTAAGCTGTTCAAGGTCATGGTTCATCTAGATATCAAAAATGATTAGAATCTTGAGTCTCTCTATTTGATCACACTGGTTGTCATCAGGGAATTTGACTTTGAATTTTCCTAATCCCTGACCCATTTTAAACTTGCAGGTCAGACTTGTGAACTAAGGAAAGTGGTTATTTGCAGGGGAGAGCTTTCAAATTCCTATTGGTAGGAACGGCCTAAAGTGGCATAAAAGATCTCAAGAGTTTTCAAAGTCACTTCACAAGGCTTTGCGAGTCCTCTGAACATCAAATGGTTCTGACAAAAGAACGTACTTTTTATCTGAGGGTTAAAGAAAGGAAGGTGGAAGGCGAGGACTGTTGGCAGGGCCAGGACTCGTGAGCAGAAGAATGGATTAGTATAAAATGTTTCATCTATAGTTTAGTATAATTATGTGGCAGTTTTTCTCCACGCATTGATTTGACATATCCAAATTAATTGGTAATTGGTTTTCTAATAACATACTTGTGACTTAGAATAGTAGAGAATACTAAAAACTTAAAGAAAATAAGAAAAAAAACTAGCACCTTTTACATTTGGATTTGCTAGATTAACCTTAACCTTCAGAATTTTAAAAAAATTTCTTTTGTTGAGTCAGTGTAGGATATATGATCAGCTAAGTTTTTTTCAGTCACAGATGAATAAAAAATAATTATTCACTCAATCATTTATTCATGTATTAATTTTGAAAATATGCCATACCTGTAGAAAGGAAGTGATCATATAATTTATTCCATTAGCTCATGATTTAATTTTATACTTCTTTTTCTTAATTAATTATATATTAATTATATAGATATGTGTATATATGTATGTGTATATGTGTTTTAATTGTAAAAGTTGTAAAGGTCCAGGAAAATTTGAATTTTTAACCTTAGCAAATCTGTTATGCTAGGGTTACAGCCCCAACTTGGCAGCAAAGAACACCAACAGTTTAGTTGGCATCTAGATATTTGAGTTAATGTGCTCACATGTCTGGAATTTCCTGGACCATTTGGGCCTGCAGAAGTAAGAGCTATCACTTTTTCCAGCTGAAGTCTGGTTTTCTCTCCTTGCTTGAAGACAATATAGAGACTTTGCCTGAAAAATTACTCATGTCCTTTTGTAATCTACTTGCACTTTCCCTCCTAATCACAGATGACCAGGAACACTCAGAAACATTGAATCTCCAAGCTTCTCTGAACTTCTCCTAATTACAGTTTAGTGCCCCCACTTTGTTTAAAGATGATGCAGAGAATTCTGCCTTGCAAGACAAATCATGTTCTTTTAAGACGTATCCCATATGGTCTCACCTTTAACTGGAACATTATCAACAAAAGCAAAAAGCAAGCAAAACTTAACCAGAGACATTGAAATTAAGAACAATCTAACAATAGCCAGGGGGGCGGGGGGAGAGGACAATGGGGAGAAGGGTTTTCAGGAACCACTATAGAGGACACATGGACAGAACCAAAGGGGAGGGTGGAAGCAGGGGAGGGAGGTGGGTTTGGAGGGGCAGGGGAGGGGAGAGTTTGCAGACAACTGTAACTGAACAAAAATAAAGGAAAAAAAAAAGATCTATCCCAATTGTCCTCCTAGTCAACAGACCAATAGATGGGGTCAAGTTCTGACTTAATCCAGCTGGGGTAGTCCTGAGCCTGCTAGGGGCAGAAACAAGAACTTCAGTAATAAAAACGTACTGGCAGGGGCTGGAATAGTATATTTGGGATTGGATCCTTAGGAATTTGGACTAAGGAGGAACAAAATATAAGTTGTACAAGAGAGATTTTATTAATATGGGTACATGCTCCAGTGATACCAGATTTAGCATCCCGGAAAGGCCCCTTGGATATGGTGCTATACCTTTTGGGTTTGCTCTTAGAGGCTTAGAACAAGTAATTGCCCACACCATGTAAAATTGAAAAGCCAGATATGCAAGGGTAAATATAGATGAAGGGATCAAATGCCCTAAAGAAATAGTCACACTAAAGTGGATATACTACATAATGCCAGAAAATCCATGAGTTATTTGTTTTACATGAGTATGATCTGAAGACAGTCCATTCACTAAAGCAGTAAGAAATGAGCTGGTGAGATTATACTAACATGATTATTTAGTTCGTTGGTGGTTTTCTTCTATAGATCAAGGTTGACATAGGAGATATTAAAGAACTGACATCTGTGATAGAAATGTGTTTGATAAATCCCAAATAGTGGCTAAGTGTCAGTGCTTAACAATAAGAGAAGCAAATTGGCTCAATTATAATAACCAAAATGTTTAGAATGATAGCTAGAAGCTTTGAACAGTAGAGAGCTATGGAGACAGCAGATAGAATAATGTATTCTCAGAAACAAGATAGATGGAAGGACAAGAATATTTCTCAATCTAAAAAAACCAAATATTTTGAATGAATGGTGGGTTTCAGAAGTGATATTTTTTTTCTTCAGCTATGTGGCCATTGATTTGACAGATGCATCTTTTCCATCTCTGTCAAGAAGTGGGACTAGAAGCAGTTCACATTTACTAAGAGTACACATTGGTGATTTTGCCCTGGGGCGATGCTAATTCTCCCATCCGTCATAGTGTAGTCTAAGGAGACCTCACCTAGAAAGTCTGGACATTTTGCAAAATATCAATATATTGATGATAGCATGTTAATCATACCAGATTAACAATACGTGTTAAGTAATTTGAGGGCTTGTTTTCCATAGAGTGAGGGAAAACCAAACAAAGATTTAGGGATTCAACACATAACTTAAATTTTTAGGAGTTCACTGGTCTGGGGCATAACAGGAAATCTCCTTCTAGACTAGATGACAAATTATTACAGTTTGCACCCCCACAACTAAGAAGGACTGGTAGGATTTTTTTTTTTTTTTCCATTTTGGAGGCAGCATATTCCACACTTGAAAATGTGGCTTTGATTTGTCTATCAAGCAACCATGTAGAAGGCTTCCAGCTTTACGTGGTGTCTGGAGCGAAAACAGGGTCTGCACGAGGTCCCTGCTGCAATGCCCACAGCGCCACTGCTTTGACCATGTGACTGGAATCAGAGGTGCCTGTGGTGGAAAGAAGGCATTGTACGCAGTTTATAGAAGATGACAAATAGGAGATTATTGATGTAGACCCCCAAATTCTGGAGCAATCTATGCTATTTGCATCAGAGTTTCACAACATTTGGTACATTTGAGGAGTGATATTTGGCCATCTTAAGTAGAAATATGGAGGGCTTGACGTTGGGACAAGTGATCATAGATACAGAGCTTTCCATCATGAACTGAGTACTGTCAAACTCACCAAATCATAAGGCCACGCAGGCTTCACAGCAATTTGTTCCTGAATAGAAATGGTACCAATTGGTATGACATTGGCATGAACAAGTGTCTGAGTGAACATTCAACTCTATTGGGTTGAGGCAAATAATTTTCTTTATGGCATAACTGAGAAAATGCTGTTGGATGCATAAGACATTTTAACTTCAAATCCAAGGAGATCAAAGAATGGGAATGAACTGAAGTGATTTGTAGAGATCCTCTTTCAAAACCGAGGCACTGCCTCTTGCTGTTGTTTCTTATATCGGCAGTACACGGTTTTAAATATTCTTTGAATGGTTTACGTAATGTAAGAATTATCTTTTCCTGAAAGCTTGGATGAGCTTCCAAGTAAACCAATGTGAGACTAGAATCTTTTTTACAAAAAATGTGGCAACACTTTTTGTATATACTAAACAGAAGAAATTACTTGAAAACTGTCCCCACACTATAAAAGTATATGAAGTAAGAAAAGAAAGCCAGCATAAATCCAGTCGATAGAAATATGTTGTTTCACAAATTGGGAAAATTTGCTGTTTAGAAAAATATCAAGCCTCACTTGAGAAATCTATACTTAATATATTTTCTTCTTAAGTCAAATTTGATATGATTTCTGTTTTACAAAGTTATAATATTTATGTAGAAATTAATATATTCTTTAGTAATTCTAAATACCTTTTGAATCGCTTGTATCTTATTTTATTAATAATGATATTTATCTGTGTATTTATCTTTTTATTTTCCCTTAATCAGATTTGCTAATATTTGGGCTATTTTACTATCTCCCACCCATTTCCTTCTCCCCACTCACCGACTCCAGTGATTCTGCTTTTGGTTTATTAATTATTATAATTTTCTCCATTGTAGTTTATGAATTACCCTTATATCTTTCTTTAGGTGATGGGTGTGATTACTGGCTCTGTGGAAGGCATTATGCTACTGATTTTACCTTCAGCACATTTATTTCTTTTCTATCTACCATTTTCAATGGGTTTATTTTGTTCTTTTTTTAAAAACAAATTCCAGAGTTGAATAATTAATTTATTTATACTAACGTTTCCCATAAAATGTTATTCTTCAATAAAATTTCATTATATAAACAGTACATGAATCATCAATAAAATACAGTTGTATAGATTTTAAATAGAAAACATGGTTTAGAACAATATTTAAAACACGTAGGTCTGGGAGGACTTTAGAGATAGTAAGGGGTAGACCTTCTAATTTAATATTGAAAAGCATTTTTTAAACCAAAGAATTATTTTTAAAAAATTTTAAATGTTTTTCTCAGTCAGTTAAAGCAATGAGATGATATCTCTTTATCTCTTTGAGTGAAGCCAGAGTGAAGGACTCAGAGCTCTGGCCTTTCAGTTCCGTGGTTTTTGCTTCACCATTTTCCTCTTGAAGGCAACTCCATGGGACCTAGTGCTTCTTGAGATACAGTGTGAGCTCTCTCACGCTTTTTATTGTATATATGTAGGAACTGGGAATCGTAGGTTTCTTCTTAAGTGTTTCTTCCTGTTAATTGCTATACATGTTGCCTAATCTGATATTGGCTTTTCCTATTCTCTGCTTCCCAGTATGTTTTACTATGTCAAAATGTTTTAGGAGCTTCCTAAATTCCGGGTTTCTTTATGTGTAAAACGGGAATGATGATGGTCATAGTACAGGTAATTGAAACCCTTGATCAGATGCAATTGGGATGGATTGAATTTTCAGTAAAAATTTGTGTACATAAATTCACTGGACCATATTTACTATTGATCTTATTTTCAAAGATCTTTAAAATTATCTGCAGTTGTCTTACCCATTTCTTTGGAGCTTATGAGATTATAGATATATTATGTATATGTGTATATATATACACACACACACATGTATATGTGCACACATGTGTATATACATATATACACATATACATAATATGTATAATGTAAAGTTATATGCAAAAGGCCCATAACTTGTAGAGAATCAAATTCAGGTCTATTTGGCTCTAAGCCTGTGCTAACCCTACTCTTTAATTTAAATTGATTCATGTGGCCAGTGGCTGTTGGACAGTACATATGTAGAAAATAAGTGGGCTTCCTCTGAAAACTAGAACGTCTCAAAGATTACAACCTAAAGTAAATAAAACACGTGATTTTGGTGATCTTTAGAGCAACAGCAATTTACTGGAGAGCGGTGTATAAAGGGCAACAGTCTCGAGATTGGGCGGTTCTTCCGTTCTTTCTTGCACACTTTGGCAAAAGATGTGCCGCCAGATGTACAACTTCAGAAGTTCGATGCCTTTCAGTATGTCATTTGTTTTCTTCAGTATCTCAGTGGAATAATCCTATGAAACAAAAAGATAAGAAAAAAAGCGCAAGCCACATCCAAGCCAATCAGAGAGGCAGGGCCAGGCAACGGACAAGGGTTGCGGGGGTCCGATCGCGGCGTGGCTGGCCCACTCTTTATGGCTGCGAAATACCTGCTTCAGCCTCCAACTTTAAAATGAAGAGTTGAATGAGATGACCTCAAATTTCTTTCCACCTAAAAACTTTTATATATCTGTTGCTTTGTTTTAAATAAAAGTAGTTTCCTAAGTTTGAAAAAAAATGTTTTAGGAGTTCCTGGCTAGCTTTTGTTGTCTGGTTTGGGGACTTTAGAGAAATTATTATTACAAAAGTTTCTTAGAAAGCCCCTTAAACTTTTGCTTATAATTCCTCTAAGAGATAGATAGCATCAATTTCCCATTTAGACCCCAGAATATTTTTTTTTCCTATCTTCTTTGAGTGTACTCTTACCTCCAAACAGTATCCTGTTGCCATGGAAAGTTAGTTACTACATCACCCATTCATATTTGCATATACAAAGAGGACCATACAATATCCATTAATATCACCATTGTTATCACTACCATGGTGATAATTTATATATGAACTGGAATCCTATGTGGTTCAATCTCTGTACTGAGTCACATTAAAAAAAAAAAAACATTGAATAGCAACCTGAAGTAAATCAAGGGAAATGTGAATATCATTAAGGGACATTCATTCCATGAGCCACATCACTGCAAATCTCAACACCCCCGCACCTCTCCTCAAAGCCGCTTTCCTCTTCATCTCAGAAGCCCTGTTCCTTTCCTAAAATATCCGGGACCACGCCTGCACGGGTGTCTTTCACACAACTGCCTCTCACTCTCCCTGAAGTCCGTGCAGGGTTTACCTGTTTATTTTTCTCCTACTTCCCTCTATCTCTACTACTCCCCACCCTCCCCCACCTCCACCTTTATTCTAAATCTGTATCTCAAAAGCCTGGGAACGGGGTCTCCCAGACAGAATTCTTTCAAGGGTAAGTGAGTGAAGAAAAGAAAAAAAAAAAGTAAAAGAAAGAAAAGACAAAAAAAAAAAAAAAAGACAACCTCCCTTCTCTTTTAAAGCACGGGAGAATTCATGCAAAAATACATTTTCTTCTTGTCATTTAAGCAGTGATATATGCATTAGCTCATTCAATCCTCATGGTAACTATATAAGGTAAATAATGTTATTACAATTTCTGTTTTGTTGTCAGGGTAACTAGGACTTAGAGAAATGAAGTAATGTCTTCTAGTCATCCAGCCAGTGAGACAGCACAGTCCTCTGTTTTTAAGCAACTTGCTGTATTATTGTGTAAAGTTTCCTGTTTCATAAAACTCCATAATGGTCATTTTCCAATTAGAATACATTTTTTCCCCTTTGGCTCATTTTTCTCTGTCTAAATCTAAGCTCTTAGAATGAATTTTTACTTAGAGTGAATCTTTATTAGATCACATGTGTATATATATATATATATAAATTTCTAACTTAAACATTTGATAGAATTAATCAGTGAAGCCATCTGGGGATGAAGTTGTTTTTTTTTTTTTTTGTGGAAGGTTTTTTTTTTATGACTTTGATTATTTACCACATATAGGATTAATCATATTGTCTGTTTCCCCTCATGCCAGTTTTGATAAGTTGTAATTGGCAAGAATTTTGTCCATTTTATCTAAGTTGTTGAGTTTATTGACATGGTGTTATTTCAAATTTTTCTTTATTATAATTTTTGTGTTATCTGTGGTTGTATTTCCTCTTTCTTCCTTAATACTGGTAATCTATGATTTCCCTGTTTTTCTTGGTTAGTCTTATTAGGATATTATTACTTTTATCAATCTTTTCAAATAACCCAACTTTGAACATGTGAAGTTTCTCTATTCTTTGTTCATTTTTGTTTCATTTATTTCAGCCCTAACCTTTGTTACTTCCTTATTTATACCCACTTGGGTTTAATTTTCTTTCTTTTTCTAATTTCTGGAGGAGGAAATTTAAGTTAATTGGCCTTAAAACTTTCTTCTTTTCCTTTATGACTATATTGAAATAATAACTCACCATAAAATGGCAGAGGTTTCAGATTTTATATAGATTGAATATAAATATAATTATAATCTTGGGGTAAAGAGAAAAAGTTTATGAAACCTGAATAATCATGAATGATGTGGAGAATCCAAGGAGTACATAACCTCTTGGAAGGAAGCCAAGTCTCCACAAGAGTAGTCTCCCAATTTGCCTATCATGTTGAGGCTCTTATTTATTTTATTTCACTCAAGCTTAAAAGAACATAGTGAGAACACCTAGCAGTCAGATCTTGGTCTCTAATAACATTCCCAGTAAAGGGAACTAGGGACTTTTGGAGAAATGGCTGACTGCACTTTGGCAGAAAAAATACAAGATGATTCAGGAGCGTCTTGTGGAACAGTAAGGAAGTGCTTTAAAAAAATCCCACACTAATGAGGGTTTGTCAAAGGACACCGGAGCCAACTGAAAAGCTACTGATGACCAAACTGGAACAAAATGAGCAATAGATAAAATAGAGTTGGATTCTAACTCAGTATATAATATAAATATCTATGAGTCTTACAGATATAAATTAATGATTGAGTTAATAAATAAATGGGAGAAGAGACAAAGCTCTTAGATACACAAAATTTCCTGCTAATACCTGGTCTGTCCAGAAGGCATCCAGACATATAATATCAAAAATAGAGACATTTACTGAAGAAGATACAAGGTACAAGAAACATTGTATGTAGGACAATGACATCTTAGTCCCCTTCAATGTAGACAACTTGGGACCTATCACAGTCCTTCCACTCACCATCAGCTGCCCTGTCATATTTTCCTGAATCTTATTGATGGTCTGAAATCTCTTTCCTCTCAAAGGTGATTTAATTTTGGGAAAAGCACAGGGTGCCAAATCAGGGCTATAGGGGGGCTGAGTCACCTGGGTGGTGTGATGTTTCACCAAAAAACTCCTCACGAGACGTGATGCATAAGTGGACACATTGTTGTGATGCAGCTGTCGATCACCAGTTGTCCATAGCTGCAGCCTTCTTTATTATCCAAATAGTTTCTGCAGAGAAATGTTCAAGTTTAATGCAACATTTGATGCCTGTTCGGTGCTCTACTTGCTCAGTCATTTTGAATGAGAGGGCCACACAGTACACATGCTTGCTCAATGGCATCTACTGCCCCCACTGACTAGTACAGTGAAGTCGTCATTGTTCACACACACGCATTCCAGTTCATGCTCCTTGGCTACCAGGTTATATTAATGTCACACAAACCATTCTTGTTATATTAACAATGGCTGGGCTTTTTCCAGACAGACCTCACATATGTGCATATCTCACTCTCAAAGAAGTAGATCGTAATTCTCTACTCCTTAAGTTCGGGCTATACGTAGTGATTTTCTTCCAAAGCACAGCTTGAAAAGGGGAAGGAGATTAATTGGACAGTGTCAAAACCTTACAGACAGTACCTCAGCCAGGTGATCAAGGTCAACATCAACAGTGAAACTCATGTTGATAACATCTACCCTTGCCATGACATGATAAAAACAATACTTTCCTCTGTGATCTTCTCCCCAAACCCATAAATCCAGTCCTAACATGATGAAACTATTGAATAAATTTCAAATGAGGTACATTCTCGAAAATACATAAGCAACACTTTTCAAGATTGTCAAAAATAAGGAAAGTCTGAGAAACTGACATAGTGAAGAGGAGCCGAAGGGGTGAAATCCCAGAGCAGAAAAAGGATGGGTGGCCAAACACTAAGGAAATCTGAATAGAGTATGGACTCCAGTTAATATTGTACTGATATTGGTTTGTTAATTATAAAACATGTAGCATATTATATTTATAACAGAGGAAACTGGGTAAGAGTTTATAGAAATTCTCTGTCCAACACAAATTTTTTGAAGCTAAAACTGTTAAAAAAGGGTTTACTTAAGAAAAACATAGTTAAGGATATTTTCCCCATATTTCAGATGAGAAAACAGAGCTTCAGGGAGTTTAAGTAACATGCCCAAAGTCAGGTAGTCAAACAGTAGTGATGAATTAGGGGGTTACCTTCATTTTTGGACTAAATGACTTGTCCTGTCACCTCACATCACTTCATGTACCCACAATTCATGTCAAGGCCTTCTACCCAGCTATCAATATCTCTGTTCCTTGTCACTCACAGGATTTCCAGTGTTGTCATGCATTCTAGTCTTTTCTGCTGAGGAGGAACAGCAGAAAAATAGATGAATCTATTTGGTTTAGTCTGGTCGTCTCAGAAGTTGCCTTTAAGACAAGAACGTTAAGTGTAAGCAGTTGATTTAGGAAGTGATTTTGGGCAGCACAAAGGAAGCACTGAGATAGGGACAGGAAAAATGCCAATATATTATCTGTAACCAACAGGTTATAGTTTAGGTAACTGGAACTCAATTTTACTAGGATCCTTGAAGAACCCAGGTGAAGCATATCTCAGACTCATCTCTCTGGAGACAGGGAAGCTCTCATTTATACCTTGACTCTCATCTTTCCATAGTTGAAGGTTGCTCTGGAGGGATTAACACCTTCATACCTGGGTTTCACAGCTCTGGAGAAAACCCTCAATCACAGAAGAGAATAAAATGTTACCAGCCTTCCAGCTAACTGTAGTACATGCAGGATAAGTCAGGCTGAAGGGATACGGGGTAGGTCTGCTATGCACACTAAGGAATTTTTGATGATGTGTGGTTCCTTACAGGCATAGTTACCTTCCAATGTAAGGGACCATTTTTAGTGCAGGTGTGTAGAAAACTTATTTAGAATTATGGCTATGTAGAGCAGGTATTGGCAAACTATGGTCAGGGGCCAGGTCATGCCCATTGTCTGTCTTTGTAAATATAATTGTTTTAACACAACCACGAGCATTTATTTCCATATCATCTCTGACTGCTCTTGCATTACAATGGCAAAGTTAAGTAGTTGTGAGAGACTATATGACCCATAAAATCGGAACTGTTTACTATTTGGCCCTTAATAGGGCAAGTCTGCCGAGCTTACATAGGGAGACGTCTAGACAGAGAAGCCCTCTGCTGTATGAATCATCTGCTGTAGGTGCTGATGACTTGCCCTTTTGTCAGGTTGCCTGCTGCTCTGTGGGATCATTTGAACTCTTTGAAACTGATCTTGTCTGTTATATAGTTGGTGGGAAGCTCCCTATTGGAGTCTGGGCAGTTTCCCCTGAAATGATAATAGGGTTAAGATCTTCTGAGGTCCTTTCCAATTTAAACTCTGGTTTTGAGAAAATGTTCAGTGCTGGCAACGTGAAATTACAGCACAATTTGAAAAGATTAATTACAAATTTATACATACTTCTTCCTGCAAGGCAGATGTTGCACTCTATGTGGAGGGAAAAATCACTCTTTATCCAGGTTGGAGTGTCATTTGAGAGTTGGAGAGTCTGTTTTGCTTATAAGAAAATTCCAAAAGAACTTGTTATAGATAATACGTCACTATTTATGGGCAATTTCTCAATGTATCACCACAAAGAGACAACTTCTAACACTACTAC
The DNA here is from genome assembly GCA_004026765.1 of Micronycteris hirsuta. Lineage (NCBI taxonomy): Eukaryota > Metazoa > Chordata > Mammalia > Chiroptera > Phyllostomidae > Micronycteris > Micronycteris hirsuta. The sequence continues at coordinate 11,244 of PVJI01022032.1, forward strand.
TGGTTCTCATTATCTTTAGTTTACTGGAGAGGCCAAAAGTGCTGTGCAAATGTGTAAGAATGCCCTTTAGCAGGATGATACATTTATAGAAATTCTGAGTTGTTAACTCCCACAATATCAGCTAAATTCAGCCCAGTTCAATTGATTCACAGTAGAGATATTAAATTCACATTTCCCATATTATTCTGCTTCCTAAATTGTCAAAGAGAAACAGAAAGTTCAAACATCAGCCACATTATGGCAAGCAGAAATAATGGGAACTCTTCTATGAAAAAATTCTGACAGTACAAAAATACAGTCAGAGCTACAGGAAGATTAAAGGGAAAAATGTAATTCACCAAGGTTTCACGCTTTTGTAATGGTCTAGAAATTCTGACTGAGATATACAAAGACTAAAATTCAAAAGTAAGGGGGTTACACCAAGATGCAATTTTCTCAGAGGATGTATTCAAGAATATGTTCCATGACTCTTTGGCATTCCACTGGTAGTGAGGGCATGAACAGTTAGGCTAATTTAATATAGGCAGATGATTTAGTGATGGAGCTTTAAGGGTAAGCTCTTGATTTAAGCAGACAGAAGATAGAATGATGGTTGCCAAGGTCTGGGTGGAGAGGATAATGGGACTTATTGTTTAATAAACACAGTTTCAGTTTGAGATGATGAAAAAGTTCTGGAAATGGATAGTGGTAATAGTTGTATATCACTGTGAATAAAATTAATGCTACTGAATTTTATGCTTAAAAATGGTTAAAATGTCTTATCCATCTGGAGTTTATTTTGGTGTATGGGGTAAGCTGGTGGCTTAGTTTCATATTTTTGCATGTAGCTGTCCAGGTCACCCAATACTACTTATTAAAGAGGCTGTTTTTACTCCATTTTATGCTCTTTCCCCCTTTGTCATGGCAGCATAAAAGTCCTACAGAAAAAAAACATAGGAAAAACTCAGACATTCCATAAAGCAAAATTTTTACTGATACATCCCCTAGGGCAAGGGATATAAACGAAAGGGTAAACAAAAGGGACTACATCAAATTAAAAAACTTCTGCATGGATAAAGAAAACATCCTTAAAATGAAAAGGGAACCAACTGCATGGGAAACATATTTGCCAATGATATCTCAGACAAGGGTTTTATTTCCAAAATATACAAAGAATTCATATGGCTCAACACCAGGAAGATAAACAATACAATTGAAAAATTGGCCAAGGACCTGACACTTCTCCAAGGAGGACATACAGAGGGCACATAAACATATGAAAGGATGCTCAACATCAGTATGCATCAGAGACATACAAATTAAAACCACAATGAGATACCGCTGCACACCACTCAGAATGGCCATCATAAACAAATCAACAAACAGGTGCTGGTGAGGTTGTGGAGAAAAGGGGACCCTAGTGCACTGTTGGTGGGAATGCAGACTGGTGCAGCCATTGTAGAAAACAGTATGGAATTTCCTCAAAAAACTAAAGGTGGAACTGTCTTTTTTTTTTTTTTTAAGATTTTATCTATTTATTTTTAGAGTAGGAGAAGGGAGGGAGAAAGAGCAATGTATGGTTGCCTCTCACATGGCCCTCACTGGGACCTGGCCCGCAACCCAGGCATGTGCCCCGACTGGGAATCGAACTGGGACCCTCTGGTTCCCAGCCCGTGCTCAATCCACTGAGCCACACCAGCCAGGCTGGAACTGTCTTTTGACCCGGTGATCCCAATGCTGGGATTATATCCTAAGAATCCCAAAACACCAATTCAAAAGAATCTATGTGACCCAGTGTCATAGCAGTGTTATTTGCAATCACCAAGTGCTGGAAACAACCTAAGTGCCCATCAGTAAATGAGTGGATCAAAAAACTGTGGTACATTTACACAATGGACTACTATGCAGCAGAAAGAAAAGAGGAACTCCTACCCTTCATGACAGCATGGATGGAACTGGAGAGCATTATGCTCAGTGAAATAAGCCAGGCAATGAAAGCCAAATACTGTATGATCTCATTTATAAGTGGAACCTAGTGAACAAAACAAACAAATGAGCAAAATAGAACCAAATACCTGGAAATAAGGAAGAGACTGACAGTGACCAGAGGGGAGGGAGGAAGAGGGACAATGGTGGCAAGAAGGGGAAGGGTCTAGTCAAGGAATATGTGTGAAGGATCCATAATGGACAACAGGGTGGAGATTGACAAAGGGAGTGGAGGGAGGGGGAATAGGGGGCAGGGGAGAGCAATGGGGGAAAATTGGGGCAACTGTAATTGAACAACAATAAAAAAGTTAAAATAGCTTTGTGTTATATATAGTTTACCTCAATTAATAAAAAAAGAGAAAGCCATTGTTGTTGTGAGTTCCAGCCCTCTGAAAGGAAGAAATGGGGTTATGTCTCCCTCGTCTGAAGACAATGAGAAGATAATCAAAGGAACCATTTGAGCTTAATATTTATCCCACCCCCTCTCCAGTCACCACATATTTGGGCATTGCATGTGCTCAGCTTATGTCTGAGAAAGGTAAACAGTTTTTGGAAATAAGAAAGGGATTTTCATGACAATAAATACTTTCTTCAATAAATGGCATCGGGAAAATTGGACAGATATGTGCAGAAAAATGAAATTAGACCACCTTCTTACACCACACACAAGAACAAATTCAAAATGGATTAAAGACTTAAATGTTAGACCTGAAACCATAAAATCCTAGAAGAAAACATAGGCAGCAAAATCTCAGGCATTTCTTAGAGCAATATTTTATCAGATATGTCTCCCTAGGAATGGGAAACAAAAGAAAAAATAAACAAATGGGACTACATCAAACAAAACAATTTTTGCACAGCAAAGGAAACCATCAACAAAATGAAAAAACAACCCACTAAATGGGAGAACATATTCACCAATACATCAGATAAAGGGTTAATATCCAAAATTTATAAAGAACTTACAAAACTCAATACCAAAAACCAAACAATCCAATTAAAAAGTGGGCAAAGAACTTGAGTAGACACTTCTCCAAGAGGACAAACAGATGGCCAATAGACATATGAAAAAATACCCAATGCTATTAATCGTCAGATAAATGAAAATTAAAACCACAGTGAGATATCATCTCACATCTGTCAGAATGGCTACCGTAAATAAATTGACAAACGAGAAGTTCTGGCACGGACGTGGAGAAAGGAGAAGGATGTTTTTGCACTGCTGGTGGGAATGCAGACTGGTACAGCCACTGTGGAAAGCAGTATGGAGATAATTCAAAAATTAAAAATGGATCTGCCTTTTGACCTGGTGACCCCATTTTTGGTAATTATCCAAAGGAACCCTGAACACTAATTTAAAAGAACATAGGCACCCCTACGTTCACTGCAGTATTATTTACAATTGCCAAGATGTGGAAGCAGCCCAAGTGTCCATCAGTAGATAAGTGGGTAAAACAACTACAGGACATTTATACAATAGAATACTACTCATCTGTATCGACAAAACAAACAAGCAAGTAAAATACAGCCAGAGACATTGAAGTCAAGAACAAACTGGCAGTTACCAGAGAGGAGGGGAGAGAGGGATAATAGGGGAAGAGCCATCAAGGAACATGTATAAAGGACACATGGACAAAGCCAAAGGGGGTAGGTTCGAAAGTGGGAGGTGGGGATGGGCAGGGTTGGGGGTGTGGTGGGGTAAAAATGGAGACAACTGTACTTGAACAACAATAAAAAAATTATATGATAAACTTTGTTAAAAAAAAAACAAACCCTTTGCAACAGCATGGATTGACCTGGAAAACATTATGCTAAGTGAAATAAGCCAATCAGAGAAAGACAAATACCATATGATTTCACTGATATGTGGAATCTAATGAACAAGCAACTAACAAGCAAGCAGAGACAGACTTATAGATATGGAGCAGGAAGACAGCTGTGGCGGGGGGTGGGTTAGGGGGTCGAGGGACTGAGCAGAAAGGAAAAGGCACTTATGGACATGGACAACAGTGTGGTGATGGGGGAGGGGAGCATACAGGAACTAAATGATAGTGGAAAAAAGATATAATAAAAAAATAAAATAAATAGTGTCAACTATAATGAAGATAAGCATTTGTGAATCCAGCATGTAATTTAGAGCAACTTTTATATGTTAATGATTAAATTAATATAAATTCACTCTCACAGTGAAAATCATTTGGTAGTACATACTACAATTGAACATATGTATAAATAATAATTCAGAAATTCTTCTAAGTATACATCTAACAAAACTGAGTTTGTTAAGTATACCTAAAGACATATGCAAGAACATTCATTGCAGCTCTGTTTATAATAGTCCCTAAATAAAGACCATAAAACAAAATCTACTGTAGGATAAATAAATTAATGGTATATTTGTGCAGTGACATATCACAACGAGATTAATTAGCTATTGCCATACTCAGCACCATGCATTAATTCCTCCTCTCAAAAAAGGTTGAGCAAAAGAGAAAAAAGAGATAGATATAAAGGAATATTTAGTATAAGAAATTATTTAATAATTTTATCATCTTTTAATATCTCTAGAGACTGTAGCTTTGTCTTTTATTCTTGATATGAGCCTTTTTTTCTCTTTTTGTGGTGAGTCTGGCTATAGCATTTTCAATTTTATTGATTTTAAAAAGACCCAGTTTTGGATTCTCCAATATTTTCTCTGTCTTTTTGTTTATTACCAATTCCATTGCTTTCTGTTCTGCTCTTTATTACTCTTTTCCTTATGATTGCTTTGGGTTTGATTTACCATTTTTTCTGCTCCCCTTATATTTTTAAGCAGAAGTTTAGATAATTGATTTAAGATTTTTTTTGTAATGTAAGTGCTTACTGCTATACATTTTCTTCTAAGCATTGTTTTAACTGCATTTCACAAATTTTGTTGTTTTCATTTTTATTAAATTCAAAGTATTTTCAAAACCCTTGTGAGTGCTACTTTGACATAATTATTACAAAATGTTTTGCTTGATTTTTAAATACTTGAGAAGTTCTCAGATAATTTTCTTTTATTAACTTCTGGTTTGATTCCAGGTGGTGAGAGAACATGCTTTGTATTATTTAAATTCTTTTAAATTTCTTGAGGCTTGGTCATGAATATGGTCTATCTTGGTGAATGTTCTGAGTACTTGAAAGAAGTTACATTCTGTTGTTGTGTGGAAGATTCTAGACATATCAATTAAGTTAAGTTGCCCAATAACATTATTCAGGTCTTCCATACACTTACCTGTTTTTCTGTCTGCTTGTTCTATTGTGCACTGAGAAGACGGTTGGATCTTCATCTTTAACTGTGTCTGTTTTCATTTTTACATTTCCCAGATTTTGCTTTATGTATTTTGAACCTCTGTTAGGAGCATACAAATTTGGAATGATTTCTTCTGGATGGATTGATTTCTTTATCATTATGTAATATCTTCTTTATCTTGTTTTTTTGGAATGTCCTTTTTATTCCTTATAATATTTCTTCTTCTGATATTAATATAGTCTTTTCAGCCCCCCCTCAACCTGTATCTTCTCAGATCATTTTATCTATCTGTCTATCTATCTATCTATCTATCTATCTATCATTTTAGTTTTTATTGAGTTTATTGAAATGGCATTGCTTAATAAAATTATACAGGTTTCAGGTATACAAGTCTGTAATACATCATCTGTATATTGTATTGTGTGTTCACCACCCAAAAATCAAGTCTCCTTCTGTCATCGTTTATCTTTCCTTTACTCTCTTCTACCTTCGCCACCCTCTCTTCCCTCTGGTAATCACCATATTGTTGTCTGTGTCTATGAGGGGTTTTTGGTTTCCATAATTCTTTCACCTTTTTAATCCAGCCCTGCAATCCATCTTCTCTCTGACAGCTGTCAATCTATTTTCTCTATATATGAGTTTGCTTCCATTTTGCTTGTTAGTTTATTTAGCTCATTAGATTTCCACATATAAGTGAAGTCATATGGTATTTGTCTTTTTCGGACTGGTTTATTTCACTTAGCATAATACTCTTCTGGTCTACCCAAGCTGTCACAAAATCTAAGATTTCCTTCTTTTTATGGCTAAGTAATATTCCACTGTGTAAATGTACCACTGCTTTTTTAATCCACTCATCTACTGATGGACACTTGGACTGCTTCCAAATCTTGGCTATTGTAAATAATGCTGAAATAAACACAAGGGGACATATATACTTTAGAATCAGCATTTCAGGTTTCTTTGGATATATTCCTAGAAGTGGAACCACTGGGTCATAGGCAGTTCCAGTTTTATATTTTCGAGGTATCTCCATACTGTTTTCCACAGCGGCTGCACCAATGTGCATACCCACCAGCAGCGCAGAAGGGTTCTCTTTTCTTCACATTCTTGCCAACCCTTGTGTTTTTTTGATGGTAGTCATTTACTGATGATAGCCATTCTGTCTGTCTGGTGTGAGGTGATAATCTTATTGTGGTTTTAATTTGCATTCCTCTGATGGTTAGTGATGTAGAGCATGTTTTTGTATGTCTGCTGGCCCATCTGTGTGTCCTCTCAGGAGAAGTGTCTATTCAGGGCCTTTGGCCACTTTTTAATTGGATTGTTTGTTTTTTGGTGTTGATTTATACAAGTTCTTTATAAATTTTGGATATTAACCTCTTATCAAATATATCATTGGCAGATATATTCTCCAATTCAGTGGGTTTTTTTTTCATTTTGTTGATAGTTTCCTTTGTTGTACAAAAAATTTTTAGTTCGAAGTAGTTTCACTCATTTACATTTTCTTTAGTTTCTCTTGCTTGAGAGATAGATCACAAAAAGTATTGCTATGAGAAATGTCTGAGATTTTACTGCCTATGTTTTCTTCTGGGATTTTTATGGTTTTGAGTCTTATATTTAAATATTTAATCTAATTTGAGTTTATTCTTATGTATGCTGTAAGAAGTTGGCCTAATTTCATTTTTGCATAGTTTTGTTATTTTAGATCCTTATTAGAGGTAGCTGCTCCTTTTTAGATAAATGGAAACATTTCTAGACTTTGAAAACAAAGAGTAGCAGTGCTACAATGGGCTGAACGGGAAGTGAACCTTGGAGATAGGTTAGCTGAGCTCTCCTGCTTCACAGAGAACAAAGCCAAACCCAGGAAACACTAAGTGGTGGTGTCTGAATGATCCCTCAGCTCTGCCAATTGTTCAGTCTGATGTACTTTTGCCAGTACCTCCTCTTTGTGACTTCTCTTCAGAACAGTCAAGAGAGATAAACCCAACTACAAAACCTTCCTTAGTGCTAAGTTCCAGATGTTAGTTGAGACACAAAGATAAATAAGACCTGTTCCTTGCCATCGCAGAGTTTATAGTCTGGTGGGGAAGACAGACATATAGGCATCTAATTATGATAGGCAGAAAGACTTAAAGTGCCCATCTGTGTTGGGGTACAGAAATATTTTTTGAGCGTAGATCACATTTGAAATGGAAGCTAAACAGTCTCCAAAATGTGGCTGCATTTTGCTTAGTTTCCTCCAGAAAACTGATGTGGTGAGGACTCTGTAGTTCCCTGCATCTTGGCTGGCTCAGCTACAAAGATTCTCAAATGGTCCTCATGGGCACGTGCCCAGTAATGAGCTTAGAGACCTGAGCCAAAATGTTATAACAGCCGCTTCACACTGTCATCCATGTAATAATTAGAAGCTCTTCTCTGCTTTCCGGCCTTGTGCACCTAACAAGTATGCTGAGTTTCTCTGAAGGCCATGAAACAAGATGGGAAGAAATAATCACAGGCAATAATAATTTTGGACATTTAGAATTAAAGTGTCCTCCCTCTCTCCTTCCCTCCCTTCTTTTCTTTTTGAAAAAATGTGTAATAATTCACAGAAAGGATGCATAAGAAATAATAAGTAGAGAATGCATTACAAACATTGAATTGGTACACATGTTTTGTTTGTAAGCCTTTTCTTCACTTGACATTTGCAGCTCGGAAGTGTGAGGTAGAAGCATTGTAATTGGTCTCTGTAGTCGACCTCACTGAACTCAGCTTTCTTTCTGTTGTTGGTGCTTTTTAAATGATCAGTAATAAAATTAGAATACAGAAGTCAGAGTCTGATAATGGGGGACTGATCTTGAGAGGTCACAGACTTCCTCTCCTTTAATTAGGTTATATTTAAACTATTTCTAGTGTTGCCATCTATCATGAGCTAATCCTACTTGGCTGAGTTTTGGTAGAGCTATGAGTCGCTAATTTGCCTCCTCACTGTTTGAAAATATAAACAAGATCATATTTTGGTAACACATTAAATATTTTCTTTTCTTTACCTGTATATTCAAACATAGCTTCTGTGGCAGGTTTTGCCTACTGCTCCTTTGTGTTGGAAGTTGTGTGAAGCATCTGGGATAAAATCAATAGGAATAAATAGTGAATGAACGTGTGGTTCCCGTAATGAGTGACCAAACTGACAATGAAAATGCGCAGCAACTTCTGCTGACTCTCCCCTCCACATGCACCCACGTGATTTTCTCCTGTTCCTTCTAGTGCCTGGATGATCACTCCTGGAAGCAGTTTCACAAGACTCCAATCTTCTGCAGGTTTTTGTTGTGTAAGAAAAGGATACTAAAGTATGGGAAAACTACCTATCTCAACACTGTCCAAGAGAAATAATGCGTAAGCCACATATGTAGACTTTAAAATTTTTTAATAGCTTCTTAAAAACTTATTAAGAAACAGATAAAATGAATTTTAATATACTTTTAGTCAACCTATACAATATTATCATGGGAATATATAGCACACATAAAGTTATTGAGATATTTTACATTTTTGTACTGAGTTGTTGAAATTTAATGTGTATTATATGAATACAGCACATCTAAGTTCAGACTAGCTGCTTTTCAAGTGCTGTGTGCAGGGAATGAGAAGCCTGGCAACCTCAGGGGCTCCATGAGGGGCCTAAGGTTAGGATAAAGGACGAAGGGGTGACGATGGATTGTAATGAGTGTCCTGTTTGTCCTCTGCTTTCACTTTTCTGTAACTCATCTAGTCAAACTGAGCATGGTCGTCCCCGGCTACTTACCAACTTCTTTGCCTTTCTGGCTTTTAATTCTGCCCAGCCCTGTCTTTGGCAACCAGGGGCACTGGAATTTGATTGATTTGGATCAAATCACTTATAAATGGTATGATCTTGGTCAAATTATTTAATCTTTGTCCTGCATCAGTTTTCTTGCTAATCAAAAAGAATTAATAATAACTACTACCAACATTAGAGAATTAGGGATTAGATATAATATGTGAATAGTATATAGCGCAGTTCAATGAATGAGAGTTGTTAATATCATACCTTATATCATTTGGTATAAGAAAGTTATGTCACAAATAGGCTTTTCTGACAGTAGTCTTTGGTATCCTCAGGCAGGCTGTTATAAAATAAAGTCTATCCTTTCACCTAAGAAGAGGTTTCTAATCTTATCAGGCAAATCCTCCTCGACATAGTTAGTGTTTTGTAAGACTACTCTTACTGTCCTGAAATAAAAGTCATAGATGCTATAGCTTACCACATATAAAATATTTTTAAAAATAAATATAATGTTGTAATGTTATGTAAATGGGAAATCCAAGGAGAGACATTTACAATAAAATATGTATATTAATATGCAAATGCATAGGCACAACCACTCTAGAAAGTGTAGTGAAGTGGTCGGATGGTATTCCCCATACAGGAGTGGGGCAGTTCCAAGGCAAGATTGATAAAGTTAATTCAAATATCAGAAGTGGCCCGGTTAATGGTGGCACAAATTTTTGAAATGATGAACAACTCTTGCTAGACTTTCCAACAAATCAAAGTAACATTTCCATGTTTTACTTTGTAGTTGTATCCCTGCATAGTTTAGTATATTAAATTCAACACATTGTAATTGTACAAAAACCCTTTATATTTAAATTTAAAGGGGGCTTAGATTCTAGACACAAACTCATAAGCAGATTTTTCATTTAAGTTCATTGTTCTGTGAGACACTGAAGAATAATGCAGGACTCGGAACAATGTTTCATTGTGCCCGTGTTCTTAGCACTGCAGGGCATAGAGGGTCCTTGTCTCTTTCCCCATATTTGCTACTAAATGCCAACAGTGGCCTCCAACTTTTGCGATAATCAAAAACACCCCTAGTTCCCCCCAATCCTCTAAATTCCCAAAATGTCCATCTGGAGGTGGTAAAACCCCAGATGAAAACCACTGCTCTTTGAGGAGGACGTTTCGCTATCTCCTGCTTTTAGGAAGGTCTCCCTGGTCATAGGACCTGCCTGAGGAAGGCAGCACTTGTCCATTAGAACTGTACAAGGCAACTGACTATTGTACTAAATGTGAAAACAACCCTTTTCTTGACTATACAGAGAGAAATGGAATGTTCCTTCTCATGTCAAGCTCCAGCATTATTTCAAAGAGAGCTAGAGTCAAAGTCACTGCCACGTAGTGCCCAGATAAATTAAAATCTTCCTTCAGACTCACACAGGCTTTCAACTCCTGTGTGGAAGTGGGTGGGTGCCAGATTTGGAAGACTGTCATCGGGCCGGACTGGGTTAGAGAAGTGCCGCTGCTCACAGAGGAAATCCACCCCCGGGAAAAGCATCTAATAAACTGTCAATATGGAGAGATGGGAAAAATCTGCCTGTTACAAAAGCAGTGCAAATTCAGTTTTGAAATTTCAGTGAGAAAAGTACACCCCGGTTGGTGAAGTAGAGTAGGGGAATAAAAAGGAGACGTGTACAGTCAGGTTGTCCTTACTCCTTTGTGACAGCTAACAGTGATGTTACCTTCAGCTCCTGAGGGGACAAGGGGGTTACTACTCAGGCTCAGGGAAGTTATCTATTTGGGATATACCGTCTGACCCAGTCCCTTCAATTTACTCAGCTCTCTGGTCCACCAGCGAGGGTGAACGTGGTTAGGTCAAGGTGAGTTCATAGCTATGCTGCAGAGGGTAACAGAAGAGGGAATATTTAGTGCAATTGGCCAGGTCAGCCACATCAGGCAAACCCCATTGCTAGGCTTCAGAATTAAATACAGGAGCAGGAGAGTTATTAGCTGCTGTAGTAACCAAGGGAGACCATGCTAGAATGGACGTCCTAAAGGATTATGTAAAGGAAAATCAAAAGGAATCTGCCAGAAAACAGTAGCATTGAGACCGAACATCAGGTTAGAGGTCAAAGTAAACCGAAATTGCTTGGTGCAGTTCGACACGGATCGTGTGTGCCAGGCAGGAAACCCACCACCGAGCAGTAAGACGGCTGCTGGCTGGAAAGGTGACCAGAAGGTCAGCGAACAGGAGGAAGACCGAAGGGAATATGTAAGTACCTGAGTACTCATCTGTTAATATTTTTTGAAGAATATTTGTGAGAAAAGTTATTTTTAAAATGTCTATTCATTGTACAGTTTTCTTACATTGAAATTTTATTTGCCATGTAATATCATTTCCTTGTTTATTTTCAGATGTGTTTGGCTTAGTTAGGTCAGGGGTTTTAAAGGAGGGATGTGCTTCAGCAGCAACTGGGGGCATTTTTAAAATACCCAAATTATTGACATCAACCCCAGATCCTTGAATCAGAAACTTTAAGAAGTAAGACATCGAATTCTGTGTTTTTAAAAGCTATAAAAGGTCCTTAGGTGACTCTAATGTGGCCCTGGCTTTGGAAAGCATGACCTTAGATGGTGTCCCTGCCAGAGCCTGGGGCAGTTTTATTCCACAAGGAGTAAGTGCTGTTGCTCCGGCAGCTCTTGCCCTCTTGAGTACATTATCAAATGAGTTAAAATGTAAAAGCCAGGGTAATTTCTTTGGGCAAAAAGATCATGACATTCATCTGCTTAAAATATCCCAGTGATTTCTCATGGCACTTAAAATAAAACCCAAGTGCCAAGTGTTCTGGCCTGGAGCTGCATCTCCAGGGCCCTTTTACCACTCTCTTGCTCTTCAAGCAACTGGCTTTTTCCTGCTCCTTGACCTTGCCAGTTTTGCTCTTCCTGTTTTTTCTCCTCTTCCTGCTACACCACAGTCCCCTGAGATTTTTGCATGGTTGAATCTGTGTTTGGATCTCAGCTCAAATGTCAGTTTTTCAGGTTGACCTTCCTTCACCAGTGCCCACTCTGCCTGCCGTTCACGGGCATATCACGTCATTGGTTCCCTTCACAGCACTTACTACTGTCTGGGATTATTGTATTCATTGGTATATTGCATGGTTCCCTCAATGAGCATGTGAAATGCTACATTGCTTCTGAGTCTAAGGCTCTAATAATAACACACTGCAGATGTTGAGAGTGCATTTAAAAACTAGAAGAAAGAAAACATTTCATAAACTATCACATAAACAGCAACAAGTTTTAACCTTGAAAGTTTGGCTGCTTAGCCTTGCCATCCAATAGCCTAGTGTCCAAAAGTCCACTTTGGAAAAAAATCCATTGTGTACTTGGTATTAGAGGCATTGCTGTTTTAGTGGGTTGGAGAAGACGTAATTAAATAAGTTGTGTCTATTAGTGTCTTGACCTTTTAGTAATAGCGGAGTGAAGATTTGGAGGTTAGTTTTCTTTTAAAACTTCTATGCTGGAGAATGGTCACTTGAATACAATTTGCATCCCAGTATAAGAAGAGTTTGGTAATAGAGGGAGACCGTGTGTGTGTGTGTGTGTGTGTGTGTGTGTGTGTCACAGAAAGCAATTAAATGAAAAGAAAAAGTACACCGAGACTTTTAAGCTTCTTCAATTCTTTGGTCACAGATTCTGAGTCAGAAGAACAGTGTGACAGAAGTAAATTAAACGTTTGATCTACTCGCTAACTAGTGGTGCTACTGATCAGAAACCACTTAGAGATACTCTTACATAGAAATTATAGTGTTGTTAATGATGATAATAAAAAAATATCATGTTCAAGTTCAAGGACATAAACTTCTCCTGGTTAGTGACTGTTTAAATCACGGGAAATTGACACTAGACTTTTTCCCCAAGAAAAATTCAGCAGGTTAACCTCAATTATACATATGTAAAACAGCTTAGAGCTTTCTAAACTAATGTTGGTGCAGTTAAAATAAAATCTTTAAGTTCTTATCATAAGGAAGAAACAACTGAATAATATAGTATGTAAATATAAATAAAATTTTAGTTGATGTCATTGATTAATCCGAGGTTAAAAATTTGAAACTATATAAGCATTAATTTGATAGACTATCACTTCAAGGTCATGCCTATTTTCTTAGTAGCCATGCGATGTCTTGATTTGACCTGAGTTTAAACAGGCCGTGTAGTAGAACTATGCCAGTGTGGGCTATTATTATGCTACTCATCACCTGATTGTGAAAACTTAAGAGAGTGTTTTAGTTTCAGTTTTTCAATCTGCAGTATTTAGTGATCTTGTGTGTGTGTGTGTTTGTGTGTGCATGGGAAGTAGTTTTAGGTTAAAATACATAAGATTCCTTTACACTACAGAACTTTCATTTCACAACTCTCTTGAAATTAATGTCCAGCTATTTTCTAAAGTAACTGTATCATTGTACATTTCTACCAGTTTGATGCTTTCATTTTTCTCCACATACTTGCCAATTCTTGTGTTATCTTTTTGATTATAGCCATTCTAGTGACAGATATTTTTAGAAAGTTAAATATAAACATATCATACAACCAATTTCCATCCTAGATATTTACCCAACAAAAATGAAAATATCTGTTCACTAAAGAATTATATGTGAATGTTCATAGCAGCATTATTCATAATAGACAAAAGGTGAGAACACACAAAATTTCCACGGACTGATGAATGGATAAACAGAATGATGTATACCATATAATGGGATAGTACTTCATCATGAAAGTGAATTGCCTACTGATACACATTAAAACATATTTCCATATACTTTAAATCTTCTCTAGATTACTCAAAATAACTAATACAATGTAAGTGCTATATAAATAGTTGTTATTGTATATTGTATTGCTTAGGTAATAATAACAAGAAAAACAAAATGTATACATGTTCGGTACAGATGCCAGCATCATAGGTCTAACTACATAGTACACACCAGCAACAATGTAACATTTTTTTCCTGAATATTCTTGATCTGTGGTTGGTTGAATTTACAGATGTGGATTCCATGGATTGGAGGGCTAACTGTAGTTGCAAAGGTGCAGACAGGTTTAAAGGAAACAAATAAGCTGTGGTTCATGACCCCAAGGCAAGTGAAAGAAGGGAACTGTTACCACTCTTAGGTCCAAAGTGTCAAGGGATGGAAGTGAGTACCTGGGCCTGGAAAGGGTAGTAGCAATCTTATAGGGTGCTGGCTTAGGGATGAGAGGTGTAGCCACCTGCGGCAACTTGAAAGAGATGGAGCCAGGAAAATACACATCCTTATATTCCTCTTACCATCTTATCTTCTGCCAGCTCCTGTCATTGGTTGTGACTTAACTGAAGTCGAAGAGCAAGGAAAACCCTGATGGACTCAGTAAGTTTCCACTGCATGGGGCACAGAGCAGGGTGGAGTTTGTAGAGTAGATTTGGAAAGATTAATAAAAAATATTCAACACAATCCTGCATTTATCAAGTCACTGAGGATTTAAGGTTTCTTAAAATGTTTAACTCATTTATTTAATCAGCAAATATGTACCCATTATGTGCTGGGCTTTATTCTAGTACCTAGAGATATAACAGTGAATAAAAGAGACAAAAATTTCTACGCTCATGGAACATACTAGTTGAGGTGATATCTAATTACTTTTATGAAAGTAAACTATATGCTTTAAAATTACT
>PVJI01022033.1:0-25990 GCA_004026765.1 Micronycteris hirsuta
TGCCTCTGCAGTGGTACTAGGACCCTGGGCAGGGCCTGGTGGCTTCTAGACCAGAGAGAGAGCTTGACAACTTCTCATCAAGTTGATACCAGAGTTCAGAGAAGTAGAACCAATGATGGAAAGGTTTGCCAGTCATACCCAATAGGCTGGTTTCCATTTCTTTCCATAATTAAATATTTGGTGGTCAAGTTCAGAGATGGCCCAAGTTAAGCTTTTTCACTTTTAAGAAAACATCATTAGTTCTTTCAGCTGTATTAAATGTCATGAAAATTATCCATGCCTAGGGAGAATCTAGTTCAAAAATTCATCAATGATGCAGAGAGTGCATTAATTATTTGCCACTCACAGGAAGCATGCTATAGTTTTCTCCTATGTGGGTGAAAAGAAAGAAACAAGAAAACCTAAGGTTTCTTTTTCCCTATATCAAAATATAAAGTATTTAAATTTTTCCTAATAAGAACCTTAAAATTGAGAAGTATGTTTCTGTATAACTTATTTCAAGGAAATAAATGGCCTGTAGTCATCTCTCAATTATCCACATCGTGTATCATCTTTAGCGTGGAGTTTTGTTCTTCCCTTTCAATTGCTGGGTCTATTGAAGACAGGAGTGTAATTCTTTCCCTGAGATGTGGGAAGAAGAAGCCAGAACTACAAGAAGAGAGAGGAAATTGGCACAAGAATTAAAATAACACTGGCCAAGAATAAATAAGAAACCCATGTTTATACACTACCATACTTCCCACTATAGAACTGCTTAAGGCTTATTTTTTAAAAATTTAAATTAATACAAGTCTAGTTTTGTTCTGGAAAAGAGCTCTTTCATAAAAGAGTTCTTTTTCATAGAGTTTTATCCAGAGTGGACCTAAGGGAAGCCTGACTTGCAAAAGAAGAAAATTATGTTAGAGGAGAGAAACTTCCAGGAGATTCTCAAAGCAACTAAGAAACGTTTATTTGGGGGTTAAAAAAAAAAAAAGATACCCATGGACGACAGTTTCACCAGCCTGCAATTCATCACCCTCGGGCACCAGGTGGCAGAGTGCAGGGGAATCAGGAAACAGGAAACCAGAGAAACCCACTGCCCTCACGTCTGCCCTGTACATCACTTCCCCACTCAGCCTGACAGGAGAGAATCAGGAAACCAGAGCAAAGGCCCTCTCTCTAACTTCTCCCTCGGAATTCCATTCTCATTCTGGCTGAAATAGAAAAAAGTAAGATTTCGAAAATGTTAACAAACGCTTCTACTTGAAGCTGGTTTAAACCCTGAAGCTCCGGGGTGCCAACCTACCTTACCCACGGTTATTCAAATTTTAATGTGCATACGCACCCCACCCCACCCCCATGCCGCGCACACCTCCCCCCCGCCCTCCGCATCTGGTTAAAAAGCAGGCTGCCTCAGTAGTCTGGGGTGACACCTATCACTCTGCATTTCTGACAGCTCCCGGTGGTGCTGACTCTGCTGGTCCCAGGAAATGCTCTCATTGGAAAGATGAAGGGCAAGAAGAACTTAACCCAAGAGTATTCAATGAAGCGGGGAATGATAGTGTTACTGTTTAGTGACAGAGGTATTAAATGGTGCCCTTGCTTCATTTTGAGGCATATATATTATGATACTTGGTGTTTATGTATGATTGTCTAAATAAAATGGATTTTTTCTTATTTCAAGAAATTCCTAATCAGAACCACTCTTTCAGCTAACCATGCCTATTACAACAGCGCACTATTGGGACTTTAAATCATTAGGGTAAAACCTTGGGTGGCATTCTTCTCCTGGGGAAGCTCCTAAAGGCCTTGGGAGTGAGTGCAGGTTTCAAACCCACACATATGAAGGGACAAGAAACCGTATAGTAACTTAGTGTAGCTTGCAGGACAGGAGCCTGTCAAGCCAGGGACCTGAGACTATTAGGAGATAAGCCTAGCACTGAGATTGTTTCTTAAAGAAGCAAGCGTAGTATTTTTGGCAGGATACTTCTCCATCTTAGGGACTATCTCATGCATTGCAGGAGGTTTAGTAATGGGATTAAATACATTAGATTCTCCCAGGAGTTGACAACTGAAACCACTACCACTATACACACACACACAGACACACACACATAACTCTAATTATATGTTAATATAATAATTAGTACACATGATCACTTAGTACTGAATATATAGCTAAGAAAATTGCCTTTTTTGGCAGTTTGGGATTTTCAGTAGGAGAATAAGACCGGTTCAAAGTGGAGGCTTACGGGCGGGGCGGGGGGGGGGGGGGGGGCGGTACACTGTGAACAAGAAAGAAAGGGAAGGAGGATCCAGGAGGGAGCCTTCAGTCTCAGCCAGCCCAGCAGGCAGCTGCAGAGGGAGGAGGCCTGCAGGAGGAGCCGCAGCGGCCCAGCCGCGGCGCCCTGGTGCCTCCCAGCTGCCATGCTCAGGGGCTTGGGAACCAGCGGAGGCAGTGAAGGTGCTAGAGGCTGTCCACTAACCACATCCTGGAAGCTGAACAGCAAGTTCTTAGAAGTTCTGAGTAGCACACTGCCGTGAATGTTTTTCTCTTATGTCTTTATCTCACGTGTGTGTGTGGGGGGGGATTAACCCTTAGTTACCAAATATAATTGAGAATATTTCTTTTTGGTACAAATGAAGCAGGAAGAGCTAGTGAAAGCATATCATTGAGTACTAAAATCCAATGTCTTCATTGCTTTTCTTTTTTTACCAAATAGTGTTGAAATAGCCCTGCAACAAAATGAAATCACAAACACATTTATTGATGACTGGAAATGCCTGGCAGAAGAAGAAGGCTCCTTTGGGGACAAGACCGACACCCACCTGAAGGAGTACCAGTCCTTTACCGACCTTCACAACCTGACGGAGAAAATGGTCACCTGTGTCTCATGGCACCCAGAGATCTACGGTGAGATGACAACGACTGCAGTTCCCTTTGGGATGACATTGCAATGGTCTGTTGCTTTTATGTGTAACATTGAAAATCAGCTCAGTTTCAGTAAGGCAACTTCCATTTGCTGAGTGCCAGGCACCTGCTAAGCGCTTTCTTTCCGCACCTTCTCTCAGTCGTGTGTCTTCCAAGCAACTCGGGGGTACCCACTGTGACCTCTACTTTACAGGGATAGGACAGAGCTCAACTCAGGGAAGTGGTTGGCTCAGGTCCCCAGCTGGTGCAATGCCAAATCTGGATTTGACTCGAGCCTTTCGGGCGCCCAAGGCTAACTTTATTCCCTGACACTAGCCTCACTGGTCATTGGGCCCGACAGGAGCTGCAGCTGCTTTAGAGTTCTCAGCAGCCAAGGGAGGCAGGGCTGTGTGAAGGTGGGACTTCAGAGCCAGGGAAGTCCTTGCCCTCCTCCTTCTTCCTCCTTCCCTCTCCTACAGTGGCCCTTTCCTCACACACACACACACACACACACACACACTTTTTTATACTAAATATTTGAATTCTGATGTTTATTTTGTACTATCAGTATATCTCAATTTGAAGTGGGCACATTTCAGCTGCTGAATAAGCAACACGTGGCTGCTGGCGACCACATTAAACAGCGGAGCTCTAAAAAGCTCCTGGTCTCCTGTAGAATATTTTCACTCAAGTTTCACCCAAAGGGAAATGAACAGCGACCATGTAGAAGCACAAAACCTACAAACTCTTCGCCACGCACAGTTGCTGCAGATCTTCATTTTCGTTGTGTTTCAATCAGGACTAATAGCTGTGTCGGTGGCCGTGCGACTCTCCTTCGAAGAGAGAGTTCACTTTTCTGGCAAATTATTGCTGCAGCCATCACTGATTCTTTTCTGGAGCTTCTCCGACCCCATACATCCTCAGGTAATAAGGGGGCATCGTCCCCATAGTCTAAAAACTTCAAATGTTACTTTCACATGTCTCTTTTAGCAGTTTCAACCACAAAGTGATTTATAACTCTTAATGTAGTAAAGTTTACAGCGTAAACTCTTATAAAATCAGGCTTTCTTCAATTCGGAATTTGTCATCACTTTGAGCAAAACAAAAGTTTACACTTAATTTACTGAAAAGGTTTGTTAAACAAATCATGTTAATGTTTTTTAAAAAAGATTGTAAGAGGAATAGTCAACTGATTTTAAAGAGCAATCTCTTTTATGGGCTTTATTTAAATACTAATTGTTCAAATACAAGTAGAGTTTAGTTTCACAGGAATTTCCTCGATTCCCAGGATCACCAGTAGGTGTCGATAATGAGTAAAGATGAGTGTGTGGGAGAGCAGTGGGCGCCGTGGGACACGGCCCATCTGTGGGGACAGCTGCTCTTCTGCTCTCTTACTGCCAGGTGGTCCCACTTATGAAGAGAATCCAGTCATTGGGAATTTTGTGTGAAATCTCCAAATTTTTAAATAGCTCTCCTAGAGCCAAACCAAAACACACAAAAGCACCCACTCGAACCAAACCAAAACACGCAACAACCCAAATAAAACAAGGCCAAAGGCTGAGTTTGCCTCATATGGTTCTATCTCCAATATCTGCTCAAAAACGTTCTGCTTATGGGGAGGGCACCTTAGAGGGTTCGATGAGGTTTTTTCAATGTACTTAAGTATAATAATAATTTGTTTCTATAAAATATTGCGTAGTTAAGGCTTTCCCTAATAAACCCAGCCCTGCCTTATTCCTTCTTCCTTAATTCATGTGAATTAAGTCAGTTTTTCCATAATAAAGTTTAGATACTTTAATTATTATAGACTCAGAAAGCAAAAGACAGCTCTCTCGTTATTTCTTATCAGCCTACTTAGCACAGGAATGGTGCCGTTCTCTTGCTGTGTTTTCCCTCACTTGCTAGCAGAGTAGATCTACTCACCACCACGGGGCCTAGAAGTCTGCCTGAGCTTCCAGGAAGTAGCAAGAGGAAAGACTCTCCTTTCCTCTATTTTGAAGAATAGCTTTAAAAAGACAAACAAGTAATTTCTTTAAGAAATAATGTAAATGATTTATTTTGTCTTTGTTCTTATCAAAACTATAGGAAAGTATTAAAAGATTTTATTTTCATAAGTAGAGTTGCTCTAGAATCCACAGAGTACCAAATTAACCAAGATAACTAACCCACTTCCGGTTTACAATCTTTAGCTCAGTGATGGCAAACCAGTGGCCGTGGGGCCTCCATTTTTGGTAGTTGTGTTTATAGAAGAACAGTAACCACGCACGTGCTTTGCTTGGTGGTGACCCAACAGTGCCGGTGCTACCTATGGTTAGCGCCCCTGTTCCTTCACACTGGTGTATTCCTTGCAGAGCTTCCTCCCTACCCACAAGCACTTGAGTTTGTTTACCTTCTGGGTTCTGTATTATTTTAAAATTTGAGATATTCTCATTGGCAACACATTCACCTTCTCTCACACCACATATTTTATTTTTATAGGTCCCCTACATGCCAGGCTAGGTATGTAGCACAGAACAAAACAGACAAATACCCTGCCTTCCCAGAGCTTACTTTCCACACTTTTGAAAAACACTGATTTTACAGTCTTTTTGTTTATGAAAAATTGTAAGATGTCCCAACAATGACCCATGGAGCATGGTTGGGGGTAGACCTTGTCCTCTGAAAATACACCTCCTCCCTCACATATGACTAATGTCCACAATAACATTCTCCCAATTCAGAGGTAGAATTCTGGGAATGGACTCTGTGCATGTTTCTTATAGACAGCTATAAAATTAGACTTTTAGCTGTCTCAACGGTATTTTCTAGCCATGATCTTAGGTTTTCTCACTCTCTTGAATTTGGGGGGTTTCCTTTAGTTAATGCTGGAGAGCCCGGAAGACATTTTCTGCTTCAAGTTCTGTCCAAGTAACCCTAATATCATTGCTGGAGGCTGCATAAATGGGCAGGTATGCATAGATTTTTTTCCAGCTATTTATTAATGTCAACAACATTCTATAATACATTTTGATTGGTAGGTTTTTTAACTTAAGGAGCAGAAGGAAGACATGCCAGCTGTGTGCCAATCACCATGCCAGCAACTGGGGAATAAAGATGTGTTGGGAGGTCAGGGGATGGGAATGTAAAAAAATAAAAATTTAAAAAACATGCTGGCTGTAAGTAAATGAATAAATATGTATTAGATGTGCTGTTGGGGCTGGAGGTATTCACCGGGTGACCCAGCCATGAAAACTGGAACAAAACCAGGTCATATCTATTCGTATTGCTGAGATAAAATAACACATTGGACCAGATTTCATGGAACAACAAAAACCACAGACATTAATACCTCTTAGTCAGGAGGCCTCTTTTGAAATTTTCCTAGAGGTAGGAGATAGCAGGTGATATGAAATTTAAACAGAAATTCACTGGAAAACATATATATATTATTGACTTTGTATGTGTAATTTGATACCATGTTTTCCCTTTGTTATCTAATTTACATAAAATTTAGATCCTATCCTAAAATGCCTATTTCTCCAATAAAGGAAAACACAAATCTTAAAGCTATTCTATAATCAAAGTTTAAATTCACTGTGATCCAGGGAATCTGACCATTACAGGGTATATAATCTTTCCTGGTGTGGCAAGGAAAACTTATGGTGGTTGAAATGCAAATGTCTGCAGCAGCCCCATGCCCATTTACCCAAAACCAAATGCATCCAAGAAAGCAAACTTCCTCCCTGGGTCTTGTCCAACAGTAGCTGGCCGTCATCATGATGACCCAGGGACCATGGTCCAAGCGCAGCAAACCCTGAAATGCCTTTTCACTCGTTATGAAGGTTGTACAACTGTGTTTTAAAATATTTTAGAAAAGCAAATGATGAAAATAAAAGCACTCACAGTTCTGCTATCCTGACATGCTGTTAACGTTTTAGTGTGCTGAAGTGAATTTAATCGTTAAAAATTAATCTAAGTAGTGTTGCATATTATACCTCATTCTGATTTTCCAAAAATGACCATGACTGTGCAAATTTGGAGTTGGCCATAACATCTGATTAAACAGAAGTCATCGTTTCTCAGGCTTTTGGGACAATTGAGTGTTTGTACTTGATTCTGGAGGACAGGCCCTTTTCTCCTGGGCCTGAAACGACTGGCCCCACAATCCTAGCACCTTCCCCCTGACCGAGGCGAGCTCTTCCCAAAGCAGGGGGAATGGCGTGCTGTTTACCTTGGATTTTAAAAATTACTGGCACTTTTAACACAAGCACTAAAATCAAAGTGTTGAAAATACTTTTATGTAGAAGAAAACATTTTTTTTTACATTGGGTTAGCCAAAAAGTCCATATGGTTTTTTCTGTAAAATAAAAGACCTATTTTTCATTTTCACCAATAACGTTATTGATTTGGTTATTTTGAGTATGTCAGCTATCTCCTGCCTGTTATAATGTCAATTGTTCTCAGTTAATGTCTTGATTTGATTGCTGTCAACTCCAGCTGGTCTACCCCATGGTGTAGCATCGTCCAGGGAGAAATCTCCAGCACAAAATTTCGCAAACCACTTTGACACATTTGATCAGTCACATCACCTCCTCCATACACTGCACAAATCTTTTTCTGTGTTTCAGTTGCCCTTCTACCTTTCTTGAAATAGTAAAGCATAATATGCCAAAAATGTTGCATATTTTCTTCCCTCTTCGACATTAAAATGGCTACACAAAAATTCACCAATTTCGACAAGATTTTTTTATGCACACTGATATGACAGCTGTCATGATACAATCTAACAAAATTATTTCAAATGAAGTTAAAGACAACTAAATGCTACTAGAGCCATCTTATAGGAAAAAAAAAAAAACTTTTTGGCCAACCCAATGTGAGCTTTAAAAATTTCTGACTTACCTAAGATATAGGCTGAATTTGATTATCCCCCAAGGTGATTGATTCATCCAAGTGCATACCAACATGAATAGATTTTTTTCATCTTTAATCCTGAAAACATGTAATAACATTTATTTCTGCTTCAGATTGTCATGTGGGATATTACTGCACATGCTGATCGCATAGAAAACACTAAGACGGGCGGTAGTAGAAGTAAAAAAGCCACACTCAAGGTGAGCTTTTTATAATTTTTTTCTTTCACCTTTTTTTCCATCTAGGAGTTTATCAGAAAGTACATAACAGAGTTGCCAAGTTAAACAAAGACGCAATAGGAAAAAAAGTTCTGTTTCCCAAACCTTCACATCTGCTTAGGACACTGTTCTAAATCACTTCTTTGTAGGCCCTTGATTAAAAACACCGCGAAGCAGGTGGCACCAGCTGTCCCAGGCTGTTAAATTCGCTTTTTGTTGGTATTGTCATTAAATAAAACAAAGGGGCCGAGTGAGTTTCCTAAAGTGATGTAATTGGAGGAGCACTGGCTCTGGATCACAGAGCTCTGTAACTTTCGACATTTCCCTCACCTCATCAAACATTAATCTTCTCCTGTATAAAATGAAGGGGGTGATAATATACTAGGATTTTGCGAAGCTGTGGATTCTGCCAGGAGAGTTGGGGAAAGCTCCCAGAGCTCCCGGCTCAGTACTTACCCACCATGTGCACCGATGCAGCCCAGCGCTCCAACCTGAATGTCACTGGTTTCTCACCAGGAAACTAAGGGCCGCAGCCGTCTGTGCACGGAAGGAAACACTCCTTCGAAGATGGGATCTCACTGATTCCTCAGGGAGTGGGTCAACAGTTTTTGAAGGGGAAGAGTACATAATCTTATTACCTAAATATATGTAATCTTATTACCTATACGCACTAATTTCTGTTTTTCTTTGAACCGGTATTTCTCCAAGTTATTCATTTTCCTTGGTACGATGAGACACATATGAGTTCATTCATCAACTCTCTGACGTTAGCACATAACTTTCTTTTAACAATTTTCCAGCCCATGTTTCTCCTCGAACCAGACATGAATAAAGAAGAAATGTACATCAGATACTGTGCCGTCTCCTCCATAGAAAATGGGCATAAGAAAGTAATTACAGATATACATTGGCTGTCTGACACGTTTGAGGTGAGTCTCAATGGCTTCATAGTTTTCTTCTGCTGGATTGAAAACATTTGGAAGATTTTGTTCCAAGAGGATGTGTCAAGTCAATAACCCATGTACATTTAAATTGTGAAACAGCCAGGAAGTAGGCGCCAAGCAGTGGGGTCACTGTGGCCAGACCCACCTCTGACTTGGAGATGAGAGTAGGGCCGATGTTTCAGATACCATGGTTTAAAAACCACTAAAAAATGCAGCTAGTGTCAACGCTGATAGAATACAATAGTGGAGAAGATGAGGGTTGATAGGTAAAAGTAGAGTGTAAATATCTTAGACCTTCGCCTTGGCAGATTTGAAATTTGTAATGTCAGCTATTTGAGGCCGGCAGTTCTGAAGGTGTGTGGCAGAGGAAGCTGTACCTTTGCCCGGGCAGTCTTGACCTGAATGCCCTGAAGCTGGGGGGCAAACACCGGCTGTGCCCTGAGTGAGCCCTGCTGGTGCCTGGCCCCTGTGCTGCAGTTTGGCTCTGCGGTTCTGTACTTGACTCACAAAGTCATTTTTGTGAACTTGGAAAATGGTAAGATCCCCAAATGTTTCACTCAGCGACACTAAAGGTCTGCTATGTACTTTGAAGAACTAACAAGTGAAAATATGACAGGATATCTGAAAAATGAACGCTGTGAAAGGTGATTAGCCCTTTAAGGCATTCAAATGGATTATGCAAAGCCAATGGCCCAGATGTAGTTTCTGTTAAAAATAAAAGTTTAACAACCCAAAGGAGGAACTCCATTTTAATTCACACCATACACACATTAATTCAGGTGATTATAAATTTAAATAAAAATAACAAATTACAGGAAAATTACAACACATCAGAATAAGACATCATATTTCTGGAACGGAGATAGTTTCCTAAACTGATTTATGTTGAAAGAACTTCAAAGTATACATGTAAATTTCTCAATTAAACAATAAAGAGCAAATAACAACATGAAGAAAAATATTTGTTCCAAATATGGTAAATACAAAATTTCCAGTAAATAAGCAAAAGACATATACTGACTGAAAAACAATTAGTATATAAACATGAAAATCATTTAGCCTTCCTAACACCAAACACATTAATAATAGAGCAACAATAATTTGGACCTTTTACATTTTTTATTAAAAATTTTAAATAATACCCTGTGTTAGATACGAGATGGTGCAACCAATAAATTCTAACATTGTTGGTTCCAACATAAGACTTTTAGAATACAATTAATCAATGTGCTTCTTAAGGCATCCAAATCTTCAAACTTTTGACTAGTAATTTATATTTTGAGAATTCATACAAAGGAATAATGCAATTCCTGTCTCAAGATACAAAATTCTATGGACACCCTGACAGATCACACTGAAGTACATCCATAAAGGAAGATTGGGGAAAAATACAAGGTAGAATTATATTTCATTTTAAAACCTATTTTCCAAACCTCTGTAATATTTTTTTAAATAATCTAAACATAAAACTCCAGTGCACTCACCTCTCCGGAGCCTCACGCCTTCTCCACTAGAGCAGCTCATTAGAAGAAGAGGCAACATGGTTTCCGACTGTTTATTGGATGCGAGCGGAGATTGCCGAGCCTGAAGCCAATCAAGCCACAGTGGTGTCAGCCGGGTGTCCAAGATCCAAGCCCCTGGGATGCCAGCAGGCCTTGCCAGCACCTGTGGCCTTCCTCCTACTCCAACTTCACTGTGTATTTGTTGCTGGAACCTCTATCTCTGCTGCTCTGCTCATCAGTCCTACCAGGAGGGGAAGTCATGTCTCCCTTTGGTTCGAGAGTGGCACCTTCACAGTTGGCCCCAAAACCTGTCACCTCATTTGAGAGCTAGCTGGTTGGGATTTTGGACCTTCCACGACCTCAAGGATTACTAATCCTCCTTGGAATTCTGTGAGTGCTAGCAGAGCTGTGCCACTGATTACTCAAAAAATGTAGGTACCTCGACATTCACTGCATGCTGCTGGTGTCTGATTGAACAACAAGCCTCATTGACTTTACCTGTTTAACAGTCTCATAAAAGCTCCTGTTCTGGGTCCACAAACAATAGTGAAAAACAGAAAGAGCCTACATTTCTAATAATAATGGGTAACGAGATTATGATACATCATCTATAGATTATAAAACCATTAGAATGATTCATGAGTACACAGGTAAATTATTCAAATTATAATCTCAGGGTCGAAATTTATATGTGTACTAATTAAAACTACATTAAAATGTGTCTGTGAAAAAAGACTGGAAAACATATGGCAGAATTGTATCTGGTTTTAAAACCTTATATTTCCCAGATTTCTCTGATAGTGTTATGCCCTTTTAATAAAAATTAAAACAAAAAAAAAGAAAAATTAAAAACGTAAAAAGCTATGAGAAGCCCTGGCCGACATGGTTCAGTTGGTTGGAGCATCATCCCAGAACAGAAGGGCTGCTGGTCTATTCCCAGTCGGGGCACATGCCCAGGCTGTGGGCTCGATCCCCGCTTGGGGCACATGCAGGAGGCTCGCCAATTGGTGTTTCTCTCTCGCATCGATGGTTCTCTCTCTCCCTCCCCCTTACCCTCTCTCTCAAATGAGAATAAAATAAAACCTTAAAAAAAAAAACTTTGAGAAAAAAGTCATTACTGTCCTAAATTCACAGAACTTAATTCTTGCATTTTTTAAAATAGATTAACAGGATGGGTTCCGTCTTTGAGAATCGAAGTGGGATATGCTGTCAACTTGTCACCTGTTCAGCGGATTGGTATGTCTTATCTTAAACATCGCCTAATATGTTTTCATGCAACATCTTCTTCTTTTCTTAGGTGTTTCTAAGATCATTGCCTTCCTCTGCTCTTTAAATAATCTTTATTGTGCTCCTTAAACCTTATATAACTAAATGAAAGAATTTATAGATTGTTCCTAGTTAAAAAATATATATTTATAGATACAAGATGTGTTGTAAAAAGAATTAACTAGATTTCATGATTGATACTGTTCTACAGCATTATCCACAGTTATGCTGCTTCTTCACATTCTCTTGTAAGCTTGTAATTTGCATTGTTTACCTTCAATTTTGTCTCACAATTATGAAGAGTACAACATTTAATTTGAAAAGCTTTTATAAAGTAAGTTTTAGATTTTTATTGCATATTTACAAAAAGTGTTTTTATAGACAATTTGGTAACTATGTTGAAGAATGCTTATTTTAAAAATTCCATCTCCCAATTTATAGAATTCAAAATCATAATGAATAGGAAATATAAAGAATAATAGTATTATCTAGCCTCCAAATGCTAGCACAATTTTACCATAATTTTACCATTCCAAGTAGCTTTGACCCCAATAGAAACAATGACACCTCAAGCCATAGACTCTTCAGAGGTGTGTGGAGTGGCAGGCGAAGTCATCAGTAACATCAGCTTGGATGAGGAGTCGGAGAGAAAAGGTGAATCTTGTGGGCATGCATTGGGTAAGGTTCTGTGACTGCAGGCAACAGAAACAGACCTTGGCTAACTTAAGGGGACAAAATAAATTTACTGAAAATACATTAATTGGAGGTTTATGCCAAAACTCTACGAGGTGCTTTAATAAGTTAACTTTTTTATACTTGCAACAATCCTGAAAAATACTTATAAAGGAAATAATACTCAAAAGGCAAAGTTCACTATATATAGTTCACTATATATATATATATATATATATATATATGTACTCATATCCTATATTGTAGCTAGTAAGTAATGATGTTACTGAATAAAAGGAAGAGCTAACTCAGGTCTCAGAAAGAGCCCCAGGGATTTGGGTAGCAGAAATAAATGGCCAGTCCCTTCATTATGAATGAATCAGTCCCGCCCCTGTGTCACTGGAGAATCTGGCTGACTTCCATTACATTATGAACTCACCCCTTTGGCCAGGGAAGGAATGGCAGAGAACTTGAAGGGATAGTTTCAATTTGACTGCATCCAATAGGAAAGAAGCAGTTCCCTCCAAACAATTAGAAGGATTTTGCCAAAAAATAGGTGGGGAGAGGGTGATTATTCCCCAGGCAAAAACAACACATGGCATCTAGAGGGCCATATGGAATATTATGCATCAATTAAAATTATATTATTATTTCATGGAGAAATACTTATTGTATAATGTTGATTGTAAACCACAAAGGCAGAGCTAACTGTTCTTCAGCAGCCCTGGAAAACATTTAAAAACACTGAGCAGACTACAAATATTACATGTTCTGTATTGAACATATAGATCCCTGATTATTATTTATAATGATGTCCCTTGAATTTATAAATATTCTAAGAATAGTTCCTTGAAAAGTTGTTAAAATAAAAAAAATTTATGCATTTAGAAAAGCTAACTTTTAGTTATCTGGAAAACTTATTAGTCCTAACCTTCATACTTCAACCACACTAAAGGTCTTATAATATACTAGGATAAGACAGAGTAATGTTCCTGTAATTAAGAATGTGTGACTGATTTATACAGAAGTTCAACTGAAATTTTATGTATTTAACATAACCATTTCACAAATAATGTAAATTAATGGCATAAATGAGGTTCAAGAAGAGCTATGTAATTTTAAAAGTTTTAAACCAACTATAATTATATTTTAAAATAAATCTTATTTCATTATTTGTGGTATTCTCCCAAAGATTTATGTTTTTATAATGCCAAAATGATTACTATTTTTAATATTTTTAATTTTAATAATTTATTCATTGAAATTTTAATGTTATCAAAATTAATTTGATTAATTTTAATTTAACTGTTCATTATTAAGATGAATAAAGTATTAGTATTCATTAAATAATTTACATAAATGAATACAAGTTTTGTTTCTCTTTAGTTACCATCCATTTTTCTAAATGCATACAGATGTAAATCATAATAACATCTTAAGTCTATTAAATCAGGTTACTCATAACCTCAGTAATAGAAATTATGGAGCTAATATGGCATACTTTTTGTATGTTTTCACATAATTAATATAAATACACTGTATACTACAGTACTGTTCAAGTTTCATCATAAATTTTTACCAAGTTTATTGTACTAAAAACATTATATATGTGCAGAACTTCATAAAGAATTTTCACATACATTATATCATCTGATTTTCATAATCAGCCCATGAGGAAGGAGAAACAAGAAGAGAAATAACACTTATTGGACATCAACTATGTAAAAAGCATATTAAATCCAATGCCAATTGTGTATGTGGTGTTTTCACTATGTATATTTGAATAGAGAGTGACTGCTAACCTGTACAGGGTTTCTTTTGGATGTGATAAAAATCTAAAATTGCCCTGGCTGGTGTGGCTCACTGGATTGAGTGCTGACCTGCAAACCAAAGGGTTGCCGGTTCGATTCCCAGTCAGGTCTCATGCCTGGGTTGCGGGCCAGTTCCCCAGTAGGGGTTGCGTGAGAGGCAACCACACATTGATGTTTCTCTTCCTCTTTTTCTCCTTCCCTTCCCCGCTCTCTAAAAATAAATAAATAAAACCTTTTTTAAAAATCTTCTAAAACTGCTTGTGGTATGGTTGCACAACTCTGTGAATATATTAAAAACCATCGAACTGTGCATTTTAAATGGGTGAATTTGGGGGTACATGAGTTATATTTCAAAAAAGCTGTTATGTTAAAAAAAAGATTGTGTCATTCTCTCAAATCAATTTGCACATTCGATAATATTAGTCTCAAGGCCAGCAAAATTATTCAGTAACTCTATGAACTGCCTAATTCTCTAAAATACTAAAAATTCATTTCATAAAAATCCTACTTTCAGAGATATTAAAATACAGCCATGACCACATTGCTAATGTGTAGCAGAAAAAATCATAGTCCTGAGGTAACACCTCTTATTTGTATTTATTTTAAAGAATGTAAACTTTTTTTTTAAAGCACAGTATGTTTTTGGGATATCAGACCACTGAAAACCGCAACCACTCAACCAACAGACAAAAAGAAAGAAGAAATTATTGAAATTCCTTGTGATGTACCATCTACTTTTTTGCATCTAGATCTCTCCTGGAAACCCCTCTCTAAGGTAAGTAACATAGGATTTATTCTATATTCTATATAAGTTATATACATAGGCATACATACATACACTCTAAAAGTAGAGCAGCTCAGATTCTCACAGGACTTTATAATTCATGTATTCATGCATCCAATAAATCCATTGATTCAGTTATTATAATGCCTGCCTACATCAAGCCAAAAATCACAATCATCGTGACTTGAAAGTAATATTTGTTCACATGTAAGCAAGCCACAACTTACAAATGGTTTGCATAATAATTAATCAATTGCATATCAGTTGCTTGTGAGTGGGTACACTCCCAGGTTAGACCCGAAAAGCTACTTTTACCTCTGTTGTAGACCAAATTCTGGATATTTTGCACATCAATAGTAGGAAAAGAGTATTGTAATACCTATGATGGAATAAAAATGAAAAGTAATTGAACAAGAAATTATTTGTACTTATCTTGAATGGCAGAGCTCCAACAAAAACAATTTAAATTTAAGGAAGATAAGGCTGTAGTGTGATGAGTGTGCAAAGTACGAATGAACAGCTGACATCAATGGCTCTCTTTCTTTGAAACATCTAAGTCTAACCCCAAACTTAATACTTTTTAAAAATTTGATTTATAATTATCACTAGAATTACATTGTTTTGTATTTGTTCCCAGTATGAGAGAAGTAACTGGGATTAGAAATTAGAAAGAGAGGATAAGCCCTGGCTGGTGTAGCTCAGTGGATTGAGCGTGGGCTGGGAACCAAAGGGTCGCTGCTCCGATTCCCAGTCAGGGCACATGCCTGGGTTGCAGGCCAGCTCCCCAGTGGGAGGCCATGTGAGAGGCAACCATACATTGCTGTTTCTCTCCTTGTCTTTCTCCCTCCCTTCCCTTCTGTCTAAAAATAAATAAATAAAATAAAATAAAAAAGAAAAGAGAGGATAAGAAATGTTGCGGGCTAGGATTCCATGAGCTGTAAATAGTTTTAAAAGAAACAAGCTGGCAGAAACTTCCCTGAGGATAAATGTATAGCATACGGACAAACATCCTGATTGAGAAGAGTTGGCAGGGAGTTGGCAGGGAGCCAAGAGGGGAAAGTGTAAAGTGGGACCATTTTCCATTCTGGTGCAGACCCAGGGCCACTTCTGGAACTCAAGGGCACATGTGTCCCCCCAGGGGACTCGGCAGTGCTGGGCAGATGAAAGGTTCCTGAACATCTTTCTGGAGTTCCCTGTAACTAAAAGATTTAGGGAACAGAAGAATGAGCCATTGTTTTATACTAAAACCAAGAAGGACTTGTTAGGAAATAGAATACAAAGCATTTTCAGAAATTACACAACACGTAAGACTTGGGGATTAGGAAATGAGCCCCCACATAAGCCCCCTTCAGCAGTGTGGGTTTAGAAACGGTGCAGGCGCTTTCCCCGGGGAAAGGCAGCTAGGAGTCTGAGGGAGGCTGGGGAAGGAAGAAAGACGGGGAGATGGAAAACAGCCATCTGGGGGCAAAAGGTCAAAGCAAGAATAATTTAAGGATACATGGAAATCACCTTTCCTGTGTGTTCTCCCCAAAGCTGAAACTGTCTAAAGGGGACACGAGCTTAGACCACTGCCCCACCAAGCTGAGCCTGGGCGAGGAGCCCCTCCTCCGCAGAGCGCAAGGTACCTGCCTCGGGGTGTTAAAAAAGCGTTTCACAGTCTGAGTGTTACCAGCTTTTTGCGTCTACAGTTACTTGCTAGGACAGTCTAATTTGTAAAAATAGTACAAAAAGTCAAACTCTCCCGGAGGGAACTTTATAATGGCTATCATAGCCGAAGCCAACACATTAAAACTGCCTGCACACACAAAAAGATTTGAAAGTACTCACTTCAGTCCAATTTCACAAACATTTACTGAGCTCATTCATGTATTTGTGAAAGCTTAACACATTAAACAAAATTAACAAAGCCCGCTTAATAAATATGGGCATGCTCAAAGTGTAATTCTGTAGAATGGGACATTTCTCAAGTCTAGCAAAGTGATTTATGAAGCACTAAGAAGCAAAATTACCATTCTCAATCTGAATATAACAGAAAAATTAATATTTTTACAGCACCAAGACAAAACTGAGTAAAGAATAATAATTAACTTTTAAATCCATTTCGGCCCGCACACCTTTGCTATAGCAATTGAAGGGCGCACTATAAACTGTCAAAAACACTAACCACAGTGTGCCTGACTATCCCGGAGAATAATGCACAGTGAAAACGTGCAAGAATCACTAGCAACTAAAGTATTTTCCAAATAGTTGCCTTATCAAAATGATTTCCATTTATAAATGTTTCTTTTTTTATTGATAAAATTTTCAACCTTCAGTTAAATGATGGGACATCTAAGAAAAATCTATTATGTATCTAATATGCACCTTGGGTCAAACTTACTTTGAAGGCATGTGTTTTGTATAACCCAAGACCTCACAGTTTAAAAAAAAAAAACAAACCAACAAAAAACACAACGGCCTCCTGCCCTGGCTGATGTGGCTCATCTGGTTGAGTGTCAACCCGCAAACCAAAAGGCCTCAGGTTCCATTCTCCGGCGGGGCTCAGGCCTGGGTTTTGGGATCGGTGGGAGGCATGCACAAAAGGCAACCAGGGTTTCTCTCACTCTCTTCTTCCCTCCCTTTCCCTCTTTCTAAAATCAATAAGCATGTCCTCCAGTGAGGATTAAACACACACACACACACACACACACACACACACACACACACTTCCTTTTGAGGTTCCCAGGGAACATGAGCCGCAGAACTCCTTACACAACCCCAAAGACTTGTAGGCTTGAAGAGAGATTCATCCACAGTCAATATAATGGAAAACTGTGAGACTTACATGCTTTTCAACATGAACTTGAAGATTGTATTAGAAAGCAGAAAGCCAGGGGATTACAACCAGAGTTTTGCTTTAGAAAGGTGACAGAAGAATGTGTGTACAGAGAAAAGGGACCACACTGCCCCCAAACCTCTCATGCTGGAGCAGAGCGGTTCCCTCAAACACTGCCCCAGTTCCTGGGTTACTACAAAAGGCTAGAAAGTGGTCCAAAATTCATCCCGCCAAAGATTAGAATTTCCAAATCACTGTCAGAAAAGTCATGGCCCTTTCTCCAAAACCCCGTGGCTGCCGAGCCCACCTGTGGAAGGAGACGCTGCTGGCCCCCCTGCATCCCTGCAGCGCAGTGCGGATGCCAGCCGCCCCTCGGAGGGCCGCCCCACGGCATCAGGACGGAGACCGAGGCCGGAGGAGAAGGTCCCGGCAGCAGGATGCGGGAGGAGCAACAGGCAGAGCGGCAGCAGAAGCATCGCGCGGACGGAGGGTCCTATGAAGAGAATGAGAGAGAGGCGCAGGTGGAGCCAGGGAGTGCAGAAAAGTCAGACATGGGAAGAAGAGCCACAGACAGCAAGCAGGGCACCACCAAGGAAGGACGAAGGTCCAGCAGAGAAGGAGCCCCCTGGCGAAGACAACGCGCCGGAGAGGGGCCTGCGGGATGAAGCTCTCCTCGGCAATTGCTGCTGCTATTAAATCAGTAACCATATTGTTTTGATAGTAAATGATTTGGGTCCATTGGAAAGGCTGGATTAAATAAGAATAAAGCCCCAAAGAAAACAAACTTAGATTCCCAACTCAGACTCTTGTTAAAATAGAAAACCTAGTTGGTTTAAAGATATAAATGTAAAAACTAAAATATAAAACTACTAGAGGAAAATTGTTTTTAATCTTGGAGGACGAATGACCTTCCCGAACAATACACATTAACCAGGGGCCATAAAAGAAGAAAAAAATAACACATGTAATTACAGAAACATTTAAAATCTGTGGGGGGGGGGGGGAAATGGAATTGCTATTCAAAGCAGTATTAAAAGGGTGCATATTTTTTATTTATTTTGGATTGCTTCATTCCAGGGAAACTCTAAGGTGAGTTTTCTCCCCCACCCCCTCCTCTCTGTATGCAATTATTGGGTACAATTTATTGAATTCCAGCCAAGAGTCAGATACTGTGCTAATATTGCACATGCTTTCATTCACTTAACAGATATTTATGAAGTGCTAGGCCCTGAGGGAACCACAGTGAGTGAAACAGACGCTAATGATCATGAAACTCCTGCAAGCTGGGAGTTTTCATTGCCATTTCACAATTCAGGAAACCGAGACCAAGAGAGGTTAATGTAACTCGTAAAAAGCATTAAATGTCCCAGTCTTATTTTTTAACCTCATTAAAAGAGATGGTTAGGAGGATGTTTCTTGCTTTTATACAGTTTATAGTAAGGATATCATTGTATGTTTTAAAGGGTATTTTTTTCCTTATTCACTTTTATTGAAATGTAGTTGACATACAATGGAATGCACATGCGAAAGCATTCAATTTGATGTTTTGCCATAGTAAAAACCTGTGAAACCATCACTATAACCAAGGCAATGAACATATTCATCACTCCCAAAAGTCAGCTCATATAGCAATTCCTTCGGTAATCCCTCCAGCACCTCCCTGACCTCTGCCCTCAGTCCAGCACTGATCTCTTTTCTGTCACTACATATCAGTTTACATTTTCTACAATTTATGTAAATTGTACAATATATATCTCCTTTTTGGTCTGGCTTCTTTCAATCAGCTTAATTATTTTGGGATCCATCCATATTGTTGTGTGTATGAATAGTTTATTATTTTTTATTCCGAAATAGTGTTTCACTGTATAAATATACCATAGATGTTTACTCATTCACCTCTTGTTGGACATTTGGATTGTTTTCAGCTTAAGGCTATTAGAAATAGAGTTTCCATGGACATTCATATCCAGGTCTTTATTTGGACATATGCTCTCAATTGCCTTGGGTAAATACTTAGGCATGGAACAATTAGATTATGGGCAAGTGTACATTTAACTTTTTCAGAAACTGCCAGAGTGTTTTCCAAAGTGGCGGTACCATTTCACACTCCCACCAACAGTGTATGAGGGTTCCGGCTTGTCCACATCCTCACCGACAGTTAGTATGGCTAGTCCTTCCAATGTAAACAATGTAAAAGATGAATATTGACATCTCATTTGCATTTACCTAATGACTAACGGTGTTGAGCATTGCATTATTAAATATGTGAAAGTTCAGGATTATTACATCCTCTTCATGAATTGGTAATATCCTTTCCCCGGAAATCTACTTTGTCTGATATTACTACAGCCTCCAGCTTTCTTTTGGTTAATGTTAGCACAGTATACCCTTTGTATCCTTTGACTTTTTACCTATTTGCATCTTATATTTGACCTGCATTTCTTGTAGGTCTTGCTTTTTAAAAAATCCAGTTTGGTAATCTCTGTCTTTTCATTGGAAACTTTAGAACATTTAGAGTTAATGTGCTTATTGATATGATTAGTTTTGAAACTACCATCTTTTTTTCTACCATTTCTCAGGAATTAAGGTCCTTTGTGATCTAACGTCCAATGTTAAAAAAACTATAATTTTATGTATTTTACCTGTTTTTGGTTGTTTTACATGAGAGAACTTAAGTCCAGCTCTAATTGCTCCATCTTGGCCACAACAGAAGTTTCTCTAAAGTGTGTTTTTAAAAAATCGTTACGAGATATGACTTTTTAAAGCAAATGTCAATCTAAACTTTAATGTCCTTAAAGTGAATGTGATTTCTGTTGACCCTTCATGTCTTTACCAGTATGAGACTCCTAGGCGATGTCTTCCTGAGGACTGCCTAAATATGGTACCATTTCAGAAGATAGAGGCTTTCTTTGCGCCTTAAAGAACATTATATTTCATTTTAGTGTAGGCGCCGCTAACACCATGGCATAGACACAGAATGCTAAATGTGACCAGAAGCTAAAGATAGAAATATTGTCATCCTTTAGTTTTTAAAACAATAACATCTACACTGTTATCTCCTTATTTATATGTGTGTTTATTCAAAACATTCACAGAGTGCGAGGCTCTGAGGATACAGCTGTGAGAAAGACGAGTCCCTCTTGCCCTGGGTTTACGCTCTGTTGCGGTAGACACTGAAATACGTAACAAGCGCGCATCCACCTCCACTTAAGGAAGTGCCTGTTTAAAGTGAAGAACCTTGGAGCGTGTCCCAAATGGTATCAGACGGGAAAATTCCTCGTCAAATGAATGTTCTCCTTCCAGACAGTCATTTTGGGGGTTTCTTAGAGAAAGGCATATTTGGCTAATTCAGTTCATAAAGGGAAGGGACACATTTTTAAATTCTCAGGGGAGACTCTAATTGGCCGTGTCCCCGTATGTGTGTCCTGAAACCCACGTTACAGACAATTCCACAGGTCCAGATAGAATGAAATTTCACTTGGTAATGCTGTGGAGCTTGCTGGCTCTTGCCTCTGATCTCTAGAGGCAGTTACTACAGCCATGTCCTGCCTCTTGCATAGACGGCCAGCTTTCAGGACTTACTTGAAATCTCACTATGGTCTTTTAGGTCTCCTTCACACACACTGACAGCTGTCCACCTCCTCTGACCTGACTTGGGCCTGTTGACTGAAAAACACTCATATGCTTCTTCACCACATTTTGCTTATTGACCTTGTAGTGGTTCTTCAACTGTCAATCACAAATCCAGGCTATTCTCAAGGCCAAACTCATCTCAGTGTCAGCCTCTGGTACTCTGTCGCCATCTAGTGGCCACAGGTCCCTCACCCTTTGCCTGCCATGTTAGGTCGTAATAGTGCCCTTCTAAGTAGCTTTAAGAAGTTAAGCATTTATTCCAAAGAGGAAAACTTTGCTATAAATGGTTTTGGAATTCCTCATTTGGAATTACCTTTGGAGCCTGGGTTATATTCTTCTAAGCAATGTGGCATAATGATTAAGGGTGTGGAGTCTGGACTCAATGGTTTGGGTTTAAATCCCAAATCACAATTTATTGTTTGACCAGGTCAAATTACTTTACCACTGTGTGCCTTACTTTTCTTTTTTTTTTAACCTGTTTTCCCAGAGACAAAAGAAAATAGGAGGGGGCAGGGCAGGGTAAATAATAAAGATAAGTACCTCATAGAGCACTATGAAGATAAAATGAGTTGATAAGTGTACAACTCAACAACACATCATCATCTCACAATAAACGTTAGCCACCAGGTGTGAGATCTTGGCCAAGTCACTTAAGCCCTCTGAGCCACAGCTGAATCATTCCTGAAGGCAGATTAATGTTTAACCACCTCGAGTTATTGTGAGAGTTGAATGCAATGGTTTATAAGCACAGAGTTTAGTGCCTGGCATGTGGTAAGCTTTCAATAAATGTTAGCTGCTATTATCACTACTCTCCTCAGGGGTGGAAAATCCATGAGCTGTAAGGATGATGTTGAATTTAATAAACACCCAAGTTACTTCCGTCAAGTCTGAGTAATGCGTTGATGATAATGTTTTCCTTTAGCCACCTGCTCTTGACTCTACCACATTAAACACTATCCACTAAGCCCCTTTTCTTGGCTTTTGTGATTTTTCTGATATTCCTTGTTTCTCTTCTTCCCTGGTTCCATTTTTACCTTGCTGCCCTCATCATGGATTTGTACCTCAGATTCCAACTTCGGCTGTGTGCTTTCCTCATTACACTCTCCCCACGGTGATGTGGTCCACTCTTTTATCTCTGCCAAGGATCCCCCCTCTCCTTTCTCTCCTTCTACAGACAGAATTGGAGTCACCTGGACTCTCTCCTCAGGCCCATATGTCCAGTCCTTCACTCAGAACAATTAAGTTGTCAGTCACAGTGCGTCTCACACATGCCTCTTCCTTTGCATTACTAGTAGTGACCCCTGGATCAGGCTTTTGTCTTCCTTTGTTACATCAGAGGGCTCCAAATTTTTCCGTCTCGCACCCCCTCAGGAAGCCATTTGGAGCACATATTCCCAACGAACATGTATCTATTTATAAATTATGTACATGTCCTACTTTACTAGTAGATATTTTCTTGCCCAATTTGTATACTGGCTTTATTAGGTTTGGTCTCTAACCCTCCTACAACTTGTTTTACTTTAAACACGGCTTACTTTTTTTTAATTTAATTTAATTCTAAAATTTTTTTTCAGTTACAGTTTATATTCAATATTATTTTGTATTAGTTTCAGGTATACTGCATAGTGGTTAGACAGTCGCATACTTCACAAAGTGTTTCCCCTGATATTTCCAGTACCCAAGTGGCACCACACACAGTTATTATAAAATTACTGACTATATTCCCTACACTGTACTTTCCACCTCCATGACTATTTTGCAGCTACCAATCCGTACTTCTCAATCCCTTCACCTTTTCACCCAGTGCCCCCGCCGCCTCCTGGCAACCACCAGTCTATGTTCTCTGTCTGTACCTATGAGTCTGTTTTGTTTGCTTGTTTATATTGTTCTTTAGATTCCACAGGTAAGTGAGATCCTACTAATCTATTTATGTGTATTATTTCAAAAGAGAAAGACATTGAAATGAGAGTGAAATGAGAATTTAAAATAATTTAATGACTCTAATTTTACATATTAAATGGATACAAAGTACCTTTTTGCTCTTGCTGAATGTATTATGAATACCTTTTTGTAAGAACAACGTGTTCGAATGTGCCTAGTTATTTCTGAAATGCTGACAGACACTTTGTAACCCAGTTACTTAAAGATGTGGATCGATGGTTGGCTTAACTTGGACACTTGTTTTTAATGTCTTATCTGATGGGGAAAACGAACCCCCTCAAAACACACTGACCCCAACAACGGAAGTGTTGGTTGACTGCACCTCCTAAGTCATGCTAATTATTTTTTATTTTCCTCTGAAATTATGCTAAAGATTTTTTGAAATGCAGTATATTTTTAGTGTAGCCGAAGTTTTCTTCTCCTATTTTAGTTTTCATTTGTATGTTTGTTTGGTCGGGTTTGTGTTTGTTTTTTGTTTTCCCAGGGGCGATATAACCTGGGGGGCGTATTGAGGAGATGTGGCGAGACGGTTTTGGGGAGCATTGTCTCTCTACCATCTTTCCCCAGAATTGAATATCTTATTTCTTAAAAACTAGTAAGTGACCTTGGGCAATGTCTCAGATATATCTTTAAGAGAATAGGAAAGTAAGATATAACACTAAAATACCCAGTTTAAAAATACACATACACACACACACAAAGGCAACTAGAGAAGAACACCAGTATTTTCATAGTGGTTACCTCGGCAAGATATAATAACAGATGCATTTTATAATTTTCCTCATGCTTTTCTCTCTTTTCAATAAATCACACTTATCAATTTTAGATCATAGAATTGTTTGTTTTAAAACAAAATGACATGAGATACTTTTAGAAAGAAACAGACAGCACTTGAATTTCAGCGCCCGCATCGGCTGTGCTTTTCTGGTTGTAGGTGTGGTTGTAGCTACAATACAGAGCAGTCGCTGACACCCGGAAACGGTGAAGCCAGGCTCATCGGAAGACAAGCAACATTCTCCCTGCTGGGCTTGCAGCAAGCAAGCAACACATTTTAAATGAGTTTATTTTTTAGAAGTTAAAGAATCTTTTCCACGTAAAAGCCTAATCTCAAATCTTTTGAAAAATTTCCATGTGATACCAACTGAATAGAAATGACGTGAGTTTCTCATTAGAAAATCTTACTGAGAATATCAAGGGTGATATAACCCAGGGGGTATACTTTGTGTCCAGTGTTTACTGTAAATGCTTTTGAAATGATGTAAATATACAGAAAGTGGTTTCCAAGCTGTGTACCCTGAACCACTTCAGAACTCCCTGCAAGGTAAACAGTGGGGTCTCCCCGTTACCTCCCAGGAAATACTTCAAAGAGCAATGCAGCTTCTATCAGTTTTATATACTGGGTGTCCTGCAGAAGCTTTGGTTTGAAAAAAAGCATTCTACTGCTAAATTAGAAGTCTAAAAATGCTTGGATTTTTGCCTGCCACACTGAGGAGGACATGGGGCAGTTGTATAAATATAAACTAACTATGTTTTAAAAGGTCATTCACTATAAATATGTGCTTCTTCTACCCACACTTCTCTGAAAGACAAAGTGTCAGCTGAGCACAAAGCCGTGAAGTCCGGAGAGGTGAACCCCTACCAGAACCTGGAAAGTGGGCTGGCCAACCTCCTCAAGCCGATAGAGGACTTCTGCACAAAGTTCTTTGTGGGCACAGAGGTGAGATGGAATTATATTTGTTAAATTAATATTTTTAATTACCCTGAAATATATGATGATAACCTCTGTTGCACCTTTGCTTTATGAAAACTTATTTATATAATTTTCATATTTTAAAGTGCTTATTTACACTTAGCATTTTTTTTTTATTTTGCTATCTTTCAGAACTTGCATGTTTTTTTTTAATTATTTTATTGTTGTTCACTTACAGTTGTCTGCATTTACCGCCCACCCCCAACCCCAGGCAAACCCACCTCCCTCCCTTGCTTCCACCCTCCCCCTTGGTTTTGTCCATGTGTCCTTTATAGTTCCTGAATACCCTTGTCCCCATTATCCCCTTCCCCCTCCCCTCTGGCTACTGCCAGATTGTTCTAAATTTCAATGTCTCTGGTTATAATTTGTTTCTCTGGTTGTATTTTGCTTGCTTACCTCACAAGCGTCTTGGCTGTGGCTGATCTGAGTTCCCCAGTAGCTGATCTGGCCTCGGTGCCTTCTCTCATGAGTCCTTATATAAAACCCCTTAACATTTCATATAGTAAAGGCTGCGTGATAATGTACTCCTTGAACTTGACCTTATCTGAGAAGCACTTTATCTGCCCTTCCATTCTAAATGACAGTTTTGCTGGATAGATTATTTTTGGTTGTAGGTCCTTGCTTTTCATGATTTGAAATATTTCTCTCCAGTTCCTTCTTGCTTGGAAGGTATCCTTAGAGAAATCCGCTGACAGTCTTATGGGAATTCCTTTGTAGGTAACTGTCTCCTTTTCTCTTGTTGCTTGTAAGATTCTTTCCTTGTTCTTGATCTTGGGTAATGTAATTATGATGTGCCTTGGTGTGTTTCTCTTTGGGTCCCGCTTCTTTGGGGTTCTCTGAGCTTCTTGGATTTCCAGGAAGCCTATTTCCT
>PVJI01022034.1:0-26057 GCA_004026765.1 Micronycteris hirsuta
GGATTGTGCATTTTAATAAAATGAATGCTATGTGAATTATATCTTGCAAGAGCTGTTTTAAAAAAGTATTGTAAAGTTTTGTGTTTCTAAAATAAATTTGATGTTGATTCTAGCATTAAACTGGATATTTTAGCACTCTTGGTACTTGCAAAATCAAATAGCCAATAAAATTACCTGAAAAATATGAGGCAGAATTTCTTTTCCTGAAATTAACCCTTATCACATAATTAAATATATGAAAATGTATGTGTATATGCATATGAGTGTCTGTGTATAAAGTAGTGTAATTACATGCTGTATATTATTGATGAGAAAACTGAGGCCCAGAGAAGTAAAATAACTTGTCTATGATCATAAAATTTATAATTAAGACCATCATTCAAGATCACATGCCTTTTGAGTAATTCACAATTTAGTTTTGACCATGGTATTCAACTCTACTGATTTTACTTCCTCTCCTTTTAATGAAGGAACTTTTTGACAAAACTCTCCTGTTGCTTGTGCATGCATTCCGTAAAGTGGTACAAGTTTGTTACTTGCTAGTTTGCCTCTTTTAACTCAGCTTCATATATATATATATATATATATCCTGCTCTAAACCTCTGCTGATTTCACCTTAAAAGTCAAAGGAAAATCTTCTTTTTAAATTACTTTATTGTTGTTCAATTACAGCTGTCTGCATTTTCTCTCCTCCCCTCTCCCCCACCCCAGCCAAACCCACCTCCCTCCATTGCTTCCACCCTCCCCCTTGGTTTTGTCTATGCGTCCTTTATAGTCCTGAAAACCCTTCTCCCCACTGTCCTCCCACCGCCAGCTATTGTTAGATTGTTCTTAATTTCTATGTCTCTGGTTATATTTTGTTTGCTTTTTTCTTTTGTCGATTATGTTCCAGTTAAAGGTGAGATCATATGGTATTTGTTCCTCACTGCCTGGCTTATTTCATTTAGTATAATGCTCTCCAGTTCTATCCATGCTGTCACAAAGAGAAGGAGCTCCTTCTTTCTCTCTGCTGAGTAGAATTCCATTGTGTAAGTGCACCATTGTTTCTTGATCCACTCATTTGCCTATGGACATTTGGGTTGCTTCCAGCACTTGGCTATTGTGAATTGTGCTGCTATGAACATTGGGGTGCATAGGTTCTTTTGGATTGGTGTTTCAGGCCTCTTAGGGTATAATCTCAGCAGTGGAATCACTGGATCAAAAGGCAGTTCTATTTTTAGTTTTCTGAGGAAGTTCCATACTGTTTTCCACAGTGGCTGCACCAGTGTGCATTCAGACCCACAGTGTACTAGGGTTCCCTTTTCTCTGCATCCTCTCCAACATTTGTTTAAAAATCTTCTTTAAAGTGAATGTGTCAAGTGAAATAATTATTATAAAAATAGAAATCTGATTGATTATGTATGAAACAAAAAATAAACACTGACAATGACTTCTTATCACATTAGATTTGGCAAACGTTCATATAGAGATTTAACAGCTAAATTTACCTTCTTTACAATTTTGCATGGTATGTACATAACCTGATGTGTTTTAATAGAGGTGAACAATGCAAATAATTCTACATTCTGGATTTTTCACTTAAAATGTTTTTCTTCTTTATCTCCTGAAAAATTAGTAATGATCATTATACTCCTACAATATATACTTAAAATTTGAATGCATACTGATCAATCTATAAAGAAACTGTAACTGAGCAAACTTGGGCTTGTGTCCGTGGCACCTTGATATATGACTGAACACTTAGTGTTGAGAGAAATAAGTTTTCATTTATAGGATTCCAACCTCGGGGGTACTTGGAGCACTCCTGCTCAGATCTCTGTTCTCCTATGAGACCCAGCACTTCCCTTGCTCCCCACCAGGCTATAAGCCAAAACCAAGTACAGTAGTTCCCCATATCCTTATTTGTTCTTAAGCTGGCTGCACAAGCAGGTCTCCATCCTCTCTGAAAAGTACACTTGTGGGTTTCAGAGTCTCTATCCTCTCTCAGAAGCTCTCTCCTTTGGTATCTGGGTTACATTGTTCTCAGTCTCCATATAATAGTCCAGGAAAATATGCCATGTTGCACTTGATAATGGTGAAGTACAGGAAGGCAGAAGTCTCAAGAACGTGGCTTCTCTGTATGTCCCTTAGAGAAGCAGAAGTCTACAGCCTCAGCATCCCTGGTCACAGTTAACATTCAAGGCATCCCCTACTAATCCGTGCTTGTTTTGGCAGGTTCTTGCAATTCCCAGCTCCGTCATTTTTGCCACTTCTCCAGGTAGGTTTCCCATTGACTCTCCTCTTTCCTAGTGCAGCTCCTTACTCACTGCAGACCAGCATGGCTGCTTTCTACACTCCAGCCCACATAGCTATGTCTCCTCATGACAACCTCCCTTTCAAACTGCATGGCTGCATATTTTTCTCTCCCATGGCAGACCAACTCAGCTTGCTCTCTTCCCACCCTTGTTTTAAATCCTTATCCAGAGCTTCCTACATGACCTTATCGCCGGCTCCTATTACAATGTGCTACATTTGCCAGTTGCCCCGTATCTTCACCTTCATTCCGCTGCTATCTTTAGTCAGAGCAAGAGTGATTCGGTGATTCAGGGACCTCTGCCTCCCTTGCCTATGTCACCAATCAGGATACACTCTGAAAGTCATGTACACTTTTTGCTGGGGCAGTAGCAGAGTTATTATCTTGCCTTTTTTAT
The DNA here is from genome assembly GCA_004026765.1 of Micronycteris hirsuta. Taxonomy (NCBI): domain Eukaryota; kingdom Metazoa; phylum Chordata; class Mammalia; order Chiroptera; family Phyllostomidae; genus Micronycteris; species Micronycteris hirsuta. The sequence continues at coordinate 2,691 of PVJI01022034.1, forward strand.
GCAAAATATCTTAAATGCTGTATCATCTCCTTCTTCCATCCCCCAACCATGGGCTGAGAGAACTTTGGGGATCCCTCACTCTGCACCCCGTTACAATACTATAATACAATATGTGTGTTTGTGAGTGTGCACAATAATAAAATGGCATTTTAATAATTCAGCATATAAATAAATTACTGAAATGTACAGAGATTTTACTAGGAAGTGAGTATAATATATTCTTTCAGTTAAGTGATTCAGCAAATTAAAAGGAGTGAAAAAATATTTGGCACAGAGGTACCAAATTCTCTTAATGTAATATCTTTAAACCATTAAAATAGATTACATTGTATAAACCAGGTTAAAATTTAAATCCAGCATAAAACAACAAAAAATGAAGTCTTAAAAGGAGATATAGTAAAATCAATATTGCTCATTTGGAGTGGAACTATTCTCTTTGAACTGGCCAGTAAACCTTTAAGGTATCGGGACAAAAAAAAATTCAAGTAAAACTTCCATGAATTTCAAGAGTTTAATTACTGATGAATTACTTGAATATGATCATCTTAATTCTGGAATCTTCCCAACCAAGATAGCAAGTAGGTTAATAAAAAAAAAATCTCTATGTCAATGACTATTCAAAACATATACATGTAAACCAAGCCAGCAGAACAACAAAAGAAAACAAAGCGTACCTAAACTATTTTCATCTGGAAATTATTGCAGCATGCTAGACAGTTCATGGTCACTCCAGTGGGGGCTTGGCTCTTATTCACTGTTCAAGCTGGCAGAACTCAACCATTGCCTGTTAGCCTTCTGTCAGTGCAAGCAAAATTATTTTAATTAAAAGAAAAAAAATAAGTGAATGTTTCAACTTGAGGAAATATGTTTTTTTTTTTAAATAGAGTTTAAGGTTTCTAAATCTACAAACTCAGATTCAGAAAATATCAAACTTATGAACATAAGAGATCACAGAAGTTAATTATCTTTTGGACACATCCTACCATACACCATTAACAAAACCTAACTGGACATTTTTATTTCTGTCATAGTCACTGTCTTTCACTGTGTCCATTTTTAACTAAGTTTGTAAATAGCTTTTGTAGTCAGGTAAAATTGAGGTTAATTAGAAGTCTCTGATCATTATTTATTCTTTATTTCTTAAAATAGTAACTGCAGTAGTGAAAATTTAGATGAATGTCTGCAGTGAGTTAACATCGCATGTGGATCTGGGTACAAGCTTTGTGTTTAGGTACCGTCTTTGCAAATCAGCAGTTATAAGACGATGGGCTAGTCAACTTATATTAATATATGTTTCATTGTCCTCCCCTGGAAAATGGGGTGTTGGTGATAATGATGATGCACATACACATAACTCTTTGTTGTGAAGATCAAATAATAGTTGAAAGCTGCTTTTCACAGTGACAAAGTAAACAGAATAAATTTAGCCCTCCACTGGACTCAAAGAAAGTATTAATAATTTAATGAGACACTCGTTGCAGGCTGCATTAGTTAACAAGAAGAAGTCACAGAATGAGCTCACTAGAAATTCCTTGACTAGGTTGTATGGATAATTGAAAATAAGTCTACAAAAATCTTTCAAACTTTATGTGTAAAATATGAAATAAGTTGTGATGGCATGATAAGAAATCATTCAATTTATTTATACACTCCAGTAACTGAAAAAATTGATATTTTGATAGATGATAGATAGTTTCTTTTGAAATACATATATATTTCAAAAATTATTTTGAAGACACTTAATTGATTCTGACCACATAGTTTCCCATCCCTGTGCTCACCTCCGGTTCATGTTGGTTCCCTCTCTCTATGTCAGTAGTTCTTTTAGGAGTGACTGGGCTTCAACAGGAATTCTGCTTCCTACTGTTTATTACTTATGTTATTTTATTCATTTATATTACTTCTTGGGCTTTTCTAGGTGTGTATTTTGTTAATTCTAAGATAAAATTTTCTTATAATATTTCTTTGATTGAGATGAGTTTTACAGTTGATGAAATCTTATCATTGAGTCATAATTTAATATACAGTACCTTGGTGGTAAGTTAAAATAATTAATGTATCTGGTTTAGGCTTTAGACAATATGTTATTAACATTTATGAAGGGCTTCCTCTGTCCCTGAACATATTTTTAAATAAAACATCTCTTTGAATTGGCCTCAAATGGAAATAACTGGTAAGTAAGCAATGTTAGGATGCAAAACCAGTCTGATTCAAGTGAACTCTTTAAATAACCATAAAACAGTTGGAGTTAGTGAGACTGTTTCCATACCGTACAATACCTTGCCCCTCCGTTTTCCAAACTCTCTGATTATAAGCATTACCTGAAGCATTGCCATTATATTACCTGAAACAAGTAATACCACTTCTAACGCCTTTGAATGTTACTGAATTCAAACCTCCAGGAGAAGAACCAAGTATGCTGTGCTTTATTAAATGTTTCCAGGTGATCTGTATCTTCAGCCAAGTTAAAACACACACATGCGCACGCGCACGCACACACACACACACACACACACACACACACTACCATGGCCCTGTCATTCTGGGCTAGTAACTTTTTAGTGTCTGTAACTACCATCAACAATTCTCAACATGCTAGCTATGCTAGACCATTGCTATTTAACTTGGGAGGAGGTAAGAATTTTTAATATCAGTTCATTGTCTCCCTGAGATCTAAGCTACAGCCTACTTTGAGAGCTCGTTCCTCATCACCAGGAAGGGATTTTCTATTTCTACTTTGGGATTATCACGACACCTCAAAACTTGTTTGTCACTTTGGTCTCTGGTGAGGACTACTGATTTACTAACATGGGTTAAAGAATGCTACCACTTGAGCTTTTAATCTCTGAACTTGGATGCTATTTGTCCATAAAAGGGTCATATACCTCTAAAAACTATTTGATAAATACTGATTTCCTTCAAATATTTTATCTCCACCCCTCTCTTCCCCCCACCTCTCTTAATGTGTGTATGTGGTAGAATTCTGTGTCTCAGAGAGACAAAGTAGATTTTATATTTTATAAATTAGTGTTGGATTGGCAATAATATTATTAGAAAAATTCTTAGGTCATTTCATTTTATACTGTACAGTGCAATCTTTTCTATTTTAATAATTTTTTAAATGAATACATGATAACTCCCGCACTGAATTTTATGCACTATTGGGCTAAATATCATTAATCTGAAGGTCTCTATCAGGAGGAACTCAGCTAAACTTTTAGGCTCAAATGAATTGAAATGACATCAAGTTTATCACTTGATTTGACCTTGATGTCAAGCAAGATTCTCTGAATTTGGCTGGGAAATTGTGCTTTCAAAAGCCAAATTCGTTTTCAAGCTTTATTTCTTTTCCCTTTTTCAAGTCTATTTCCCCGAAGACAAGATTAATCAAACATAACAGAGTCTTTATTATTTTAATTGGATAATGTCAACTGACAGTGTTTAAATTCTAGTTCTAATCTGCTATATTTGAAAAATTAGAAAACTTCTTTGAAGAATGATCAAATAGAAAAGATTATGTATTTGTTGAGAAGAGTGAAACAGGATTTAGAGATGGTACTATTGCTTGTGGTAGGTTAAGAAAAAATAAAATATAATTTTAAAACTCACCTGGTAATTAAAAGTCAAGGACACAAATTTGCCCAGCTATCTCAAGATCTCTGCTAACCTGTAAGTATAATTAAGTTTGTAGTCAATATGATTGGCCTTTTAATAGTATTTAGAAAGAAAAGATTATGAAAATGGGCTTTCAGATATAAAACTGATTTAAAATATGTGCCTTTCTTTTCAGATACTGAACATAATTGTTATATCAAATCAGGATAACTACATTCTACGTTCGTGAGGAAATCTGAGGCCAATAGAGAACTGGAGTTCTCTATTAGGAGAGCTGGTGATCTGAATTGCTGTAATGAAGACTCAACATTGCCATGCATTTATTTTGTCTAATTATTTCTCACTTAAAAATCTCAAATTATATTTTTATACACCAGTATCAATAAAAGCATTAATATTATATTTTCTTATATTTTCCCTAACTTTTAAAAATACGCAAGTGTATTTGGACTACTTATTTGGCCAAACCTATCATGGGAAATTTTAATAAACTTTGTACATCTCACTGAGTTTCTAGACTTATAAGTTTTTACCTACATTTCACTTGAAAATTCTAGACAACTTTTATAAAGACATGTAGAGAGAAATGTAGGTCTTTATGCATATACTACATTGAAATAAAAAAATCTTAAGATAGTAAAACTGATCATATCTTCAGTTTAGAACATCTGCCTTCTTTTTAAAAACATGTTGACTTTTTTATTTTAGTAACTGCCATTATTCATTATAATTTTGTTAAATCCATTTGACTTTTAAACAGATCTCCAGCTATAACCCACTATTTCTCCTGAATTTAATATTGTGACTATTATTTCACAAAATATCAAGCCTCATTGTTTGATATCATTTGTGTGTGTGTGTGTGTGTGTGTGTGTGTTCATTGTCAAATAATGCCTGGGGTTATTTCCATGAATCTACTGGTCTTCACTCATGTCCTTTTCAGTAATTGTTGCAATGCTTCTGTGGACATACTTTAGCAATTTTTAACATTATATTTTTAGAGAGAGGGGAAGGAAAGGGGAAGAGGGAGACAAACATCCATGTGTGTTTGCCTCTTGTGCACCCCCTACTGGGGACCTGGCCTGCAACCCAGGCATGTGCCCTGCCTGACTGGGAATCTAACTGGGGATCCTTTGGTTCTCAGGCTGACATTCAATCCACTGAGCCACACCAGCTAGGGCAACTTAACAATTTTGGTGTGCTCCTTAGTTTACAACGCTGTATTAGGGACAAAAAAAGAAATTTGAAGTGATCTGCGGGAAAAAAAAATAGTACAGTAATACCACCAGCATTTTACCCTATCTCCTCATCACCAGCTTCACTAGAAAAGTAGAGAGAACTATTTCTGGAGACCCTCCTGTACCCCCTTTTAAGATTGCGTGTAAGCATTTGTGAAGTTGTGCAAACCAACCCTTCATGCCTCATATCCCCCAGTTTTAGACAACAAATTTTTAATTGCTCATTTTAATTTTCTCCAGCCATCACTCTGAGGATGATGTGGTGTTCCTTGCCCTGAGGAAATATGACTCAGCTGCCCAAGTCTGTTCCAGTACTTTCATAGTATTTGAAACATCTACCAATGGGTAAGCAAAGCCTTGCATTCTGTGTCTACTCCTGTTAGGACTCATTTTTAGCCTTCCCGGTCTTCCAGCATGAGTTCAAGTAGCCAGCCTTGTTTGGGACCTTTGCCTTCCCCTAAGGTTATCCTCTTCCCCCATAACTATCTGATCTCTGTCTCTTTTTGTTATTGACAAAACAGTTCTTACTGGCATTTTATGCCTCAGAAGTTATAAGAGGCATATACTTAATTTCAGCCCATCTCTGCTTAGTTGCATCCTCTCAATATAGCCACCTCAAGTGAGCACATCAGGATATCCACTTGCCAATTCCAATCATCTTCCAGTCTTGGAAGGGGTACTTCAGAAGCATGTCCTATTTTAATATCCTACGTTAATGCACTCCTTAAATCGACATAGGGCTGTGCCCCGGATGAGCATGTTTGACAGGCCTGATTTCCATTGCCCTTCAGCCTCACCATATGGCCAGACCATCCGCCAATGCCGACGAGTCAGTAAAAACCCAAATATAGAGACAAACTGCATGCAATTCAGCCCACCAAACATACTGGTTTTTACCTTCCCACTAACAAAGCAACTCACAGTAGAATTTCTACTGTCATTTGTACCTAAATGTCAACATCAATCACTAAATCTTACATCTAATTTTTTAATGAAATAGTATGGCATATTTTCCAGGAAAATGATTACTGGAATATTTAAGAAATTTGGTATTTATGTAAAGGAGGACCATTCCCAGCAGCCGTGAAAGCATACTTCTCAGGCATATGCTTTCTTAGCCTCTGGGCAACAAGTACAGGCTCTTTTAGTTGTATTCATGTTTCAATTTTAAAACACTTACAAATCTTTATGTGTCATTCTCACTTTAAGCCCGTGAGGGTAACAGATGATGGATCGTCATATACATTCAGAGAAGATCACTGATGTGCTCAAATTAATTCAGGCAACAAATGACATATAAATTATTAAAATTTAAGTTAATTTTTTTATTATAATGTCACCATTTCTAAAGGCCTCTTTAAGAAAACAAGTTCCAGAGTTTTCCTGAACCTTTACCCTACTCTGTCTGCATTTTCACAAAGGCACATTTACTGATGACTGACGGTGTGTCAACTGGACGGAAACTGTGAAGGAGAGATCCTTGTGATGCTTGACAAAAGCAAATAATTGAGGTAATCCCTCAGATAATTTCAGTGCAAACCTATCACCATCCTTAAAGCTGAAATATTAGAATAATATAGGAACATTTTAGTGTTTTCTGATGGATGTGTGTTGAGGGAGGGAGTACATTTGTAAGATGGTAAATTGAAGAGTTCTAAAATAATATCTGTTGTCTGTTTCATATTATAACAGTAGAATAAGCTCAAAGTTAGTGTAAGAAAAAATCCCAAAACTTAAAGAATGTTTTAAACAATTAAAGGGAATTCATGCCTCTCACCTTGGGAAATGTAGCCCTCATGTTTCACATCTAAGAGAGAAAGGCTCCAGTGGAACATGGGATGGCAAGCAGGCCCCATGTGTGTGACAGCGGAATTTCCTGTGGGAAATCAGGATAGTCTATTTCTTAGAATCAAAGCTTGCTCTTGCTAAGATTTCCTCCCCCCCTGGATCAAAAGAACAAATACTAATGCTTATCTAGTTTCCTTAGACCGATGCTAATCCTTTCAAAGTTCAGCCATAACTCTTGTCTTTGCATAATTCTTTTGAGGTACCTTCCGGACTGTCTACCACCTAAAGAGAACCTACAATCTATACATGGTTAATGGGTACCATTCTGATGTGGTGTGCCCTAGAACAGCAATAAAAAGCCAGTTGACATGACGCTTGGGTCCTCTCCCATAAGATAAGGGAGGGGTCTTGTGGTCCCGGATTTTCTAGTCCAGTATACTCCGTGTGAAATTATTTACATGCCTGCCATGGCATATGAATTCTGCAGACCAGAATTCACGACATATAATTACTGCCAAATCAGAATGAACAATCGAACAAAAATAATCTATCATCATTGTTCTAGAAAATGTTTATTATATACTTCATTCTTAACTGGTATAGTTTTTGAACTATCATCAAGAAATTTAAGAAATATCTGAAAGGAACCAGTGATGTATTTTGTTTCTTGGATTATATAAAAAATCACCTGGCCAGTGTGGCTCAGTGGATTGAATGCAGGCTGGGAACCAGAGGGTCTCAGTTCGATTCCCAGTCAGGGCACATGCCTGGGTTGCGGGCCAGGTCCCCAGTGAGGGCCATGTGAGGAGCAACCATACATTGCTGTTTCTCTCCCTCTCTGTCCTCCTCCCTTTCCCTCTCTCTAAAAATAAATAAATAAAAATCTTTAAAAAAAATGATGGAGTGTCAGTATTGCAGGTAGGGAAACAGAATGTATGCACATGTAATACAGAATACATATATTCACAAAATATATGCATAACTTTACCTGAGTTCTGTGACATATATATGTATAGATACATGCCTGTGCTAAAGGAAAACAGAGTGGGGCATTAACTATATTTAGAATAAGGTCACTTATAAGAGTTCACCAAATCTGGTTTGTGGGCCTTATGTTAGAGCTCCCTAGATCTGCACAGGGTTATTGGATGTCATGTTTTAGTATTTCAGAACTGATTATCAGCATTCAACTCCTGAAAGAATTTACTTAAAAATCTAAGTATCTAGATTCTAGGACTTCCTTATTTAACCATAAAGCAAAAGTAATGTAGCAGATGTCCTTTTATGATAATTAATTACAGTCAACTTCATCGTTCTGTCTATAAAGAACAATGTCTTGTATGAATTAAGATTTACTAGAGACACAATGAAGCTAGAGTATATAACTCAACAGCAAGAAAATAAGCAGTCCACAGAAACTGACTCTGAGAGAATAGAATGTTGGAATCACCATAGAATAATTTCAACACAGCTATTATATACACAATCAAGGACTTAAAAGAAATAAACCAATAAAAATTTAAGTAGGGAAATGGAAAACTATAAAGGAAATTCAAATAGAAATTCTAGAAGTAAAAAGTAAATATCTAAAATTTAAAAATGTATTGGGTGTTTTTAACAAAAGTATTGAAACAACAATCTAAATAAAAATAACAACAATAATAGCAATGAAAACAAGTTTAGAAAAAGTAAACAGAATATTAGTGAACGAAAAGAAATATAAAAATTTCCATCATACATGTTACTGATCCCTACAAAAAAGAAGAAAGAGAATTGGGCAAAAAATTGTTGACAAAATGTTGAAAAATTCACATTTTAAGAAAAAAGATAAATAATGGCTAGAATTAGTGACCTATTCTAATAATGTGTATATCTAGATTATAGAACCTAAATTAACTAAATGTTATATCTGATATTGAATTGGGAGCTAGGGTAAAAAAAAGAAAAAAGTTATAAAGAACATAATTGTCATGACTGATGAAATTGAAATAGTAATTTTGGATTTGGTAATAGTATTGAATTAATGTTAAATTTCTTCATTTGATAATGGCTCTGTGTTTGTGTAATATAATATTATTGTTCTGAAGAAATAACAGGGACACATTTTGGAGTACGGAGAATTTGTATCTCCAAATTATTCTTAATGGTTCAGAAAATATATATATCATTCTAGCAATATATGATAAAATTATATATTTACTAAATATTCACATGTATATAATAATATCTGGTATGGTCAAATTACATGTAGAATAAATATATATGCACATATATATGATACTCTCAAAAATAAAATATGACAATATATAAACAATTAACGAATTTAGTAAAAGAATAATGAAATTTTCTTGAACTACCTTTGCACTTTTAAAAAATTGTTTGAAATTATAGAAGATCTGAAACAAATAACACCTCATTTTTATTGCAAAATCATAAATGTAATTCTATAACATAACAGTAACACACACAAGCACACCATATGACATATTAGGTGAAATGTTCAAATTCAAACTGTAAGTTATTATACCAATGTTATCACTCTACCAACCACATTGAAGCAGATGTTACCTCTGACAGACCCTGTATCATAAGACAGTTTAAATTTTAAAATAAAAATCTAATAAAAAATGCTAGCATTTCCATATGGCAATAATTATCTTCCAGTGGCAGTGAGTCTCTTTATATGAACAGAGACACTAATATCCTCATCTATCATGGTTCCTGAACTTAGTGTTAGTTGTCCTCTGTATGCTATTACATCAAACCATACAGGATATATATATAAAACAAATATGTATATATATATATATATATATATATATATATATTTGTTACATATAAATTATGTGTATTTATAATTTATATTATTTATAAATATAATTTATATTATTTATAAATATAATTTATATTATTTATAAATTATATATTTATTTGTTATATATATATAACAAATAAAATAAATGCACTGAAAGCCACAAGCCACCAAAACCCACAAAAACACATCTAAATAAAACAATAAAACATGAAGGTCACAGAAATGTTTTTTGAAAAGTTTAAAGATGGATCACCGACCAAGGATTAATATTTATCTTGACAGTAGGTTGCTCACTAGTAACAAGGGAAGTTATAAAAAAGTAAAATAACATATTCAAAGATATGAACAAAATTTCAACTTAAGATTCTATGTCAAAACTTTATTTCATGACAAATGGTAACATAGTCCTTTAATTTACTAAAGGAATTGATACAATATATATTTCACAAAAAGGAAAATCATTCCCAATAAAGGTAAAAGGCTCAAAGGAAAATATCCACAAATTAACTAATAAATGCTGACTGACTTAAATCTGACTGAATTTTTGTAGGAAATAATAATAACAGTTTAAATTATAAACTAAAAAAATAAATCTTAATTACTATTTGACAAGAGCATATAACTCAGAAGGAAGTTAATAAAAAAATTCTTCTGAAATCCACATATACTTGGGATAAAAGTTAAATACAGCTTAACCTTAAACTTTGTTGTTAATATATATGGTAAAATTTTACAGTAAGCATGCATGTAATGTAAATAGAATACAATTGGTATAAAAATAAAAGGAGACATTAAAAAGAGAAATAACAATGGTGAAAAATAAAATCCATGATGTCTAATCTTTATTTATAAAAATTAAAGTGCACTTAGTTTAGAGAAATAACTTTTCAGATTTCATATGAAATGTTTAACTGCATTTTTATAAGAAAATCAAAACTAATCAATAGAAATGATAAAATTAAATTATAGACAAAAAGATTATCTCCCAAATATTATTTTTCCAGGAAAAAAATAGTCAGAATGAAACTGGTATAGCTATAGTACCTATAGTATTTTTTTTTAAATTACTTTATTGTTGTTCAATTACAGTTATTTGCATCCTCTCCCTCCCCTCCTATAGTATTTTTAAGTATATTTGATCAATTATGCTATTACAGTTGTCTCATTTTCTTCTTTTTATTCTCCACCCTGCATCCTCCTCCCACCAGCATTCTCCCAACCCCTTAGTTCATGACCACGGGTCATACGTATAAGTTCTTTGGCCTCTCCATTTCCTATACTACTTTTAACCTACCCCTGTCTATTTTGTACCTGCCATTTATGCTTCTTATTCCCTGTACTTTTTCCCCCACCCCACTGATAACCCTCCATGTGATCTCCCTTTCTGTGATTCTGTTCCTGTTCTAGATGTTTGCTTAGTTCATTTTTGCTTTTCTTTTTGTTTTTTAAGGTTTGGTTGTCAATAGTTATGAGCTTGTTGTCATTTTATGGTTCATATTTTTTATCTTCTTTTTCTTAGATAAGTCCCTTTAACATTTCATATAATAAAGGCTTGGTGATGATGAATTTCTTTAACTCGACCTTATCTAGGAAACACTTTATCTGTCCTTCCATTCTAAATGAAAACTTTGCTGGATAGACTAATTTTGGATGTGGGTCCTTGCCTCTCGTGACTTGGAATACTTCTTTCCAGCCCCTTCTTGCCTGCAAGGTTTCTTTTGAGAAATCAGCTGATAGTCTTATGGGAAGTCCTTTATAAGTAACTGTCTCTTTTTGTCTTCCTGCTTAAAAGATTGTCTCCTTATCTTTGATCTTGGGTAATGTTATGATGTGCCTTGGTGTGTGCTTCCTTGGGTCCAACTTCTTTGGGACTCTGAGCTTCCTGGACTTCTTGGAAGTCTATTTCCTTTGACAAATTGGAGAAGTTCTCCTTCATTGTTTTTCAAATGAGTTTTCAATTTCCTGCTCTTCCTCTTCCCCTCTGGCACCCCAATGATTTGGATGTTAGGATGTTTAAAGTTGTCCTGGAGGTTCCTAAGCCTCTCCTCATTTTTCTGAATTCTTGTCTCTTCATTCTGTTCCAGTTGAATGTTTATTTCTTCCTTCTTCTCCAAATTGTGACTTCCGTTTCCTTCCCTTCACTGTTGGTTCCCTGTATATTTTCCTTTGTTTCAATTTGTATAGCCTTCACTTTTTCCTTGATTTTGTGAACATACTCAACCATTTCTGTGGGCATCCTGATTACCAGTGTTTTGAACACTGCATCTGGTAGGTTAGCTATCTCTTCATTGCTTAGTTCTATTTTTGGAGCTTTGATGTGTTCTTTCTTTTGGGCCATATTTCTTTGCCTTGACACACCTTTTATGTTGTAAGGGGTGGAGTCTTAGGTATTCCCCAGAATAGGTTAACCTACTTCTGAGTTGTGGTGCTCTATGTGGGGAAGGAGTCCAAGAGGGAACAATGCTGCTTGCTAAGCTCTCAGCCAGCTTTCAGTCACTTCCCCTGGTACTTACAAGCAAACTGAGCCCTTCTGGTGCTGATTCCTGGGTAGGTGGGTTTGTGTATATTCTAGGACCCTGTGGGTCTTTCCAAAAAACAATCCTGTGAGGCTGAAAATTTCTCCCACTGCCATGACCCCCACAGGTTTTTACAGCCAATGATTTTGAGGTTTTCTTCTCCCTTCCAACCAAGATGGAGGCATAGGTAGATCCACTTTACCTCCTTGCACAACCAAAAGAAGGACAATAACAAACATAAAGGAAAAAAATAACCAGAATTTCCAGAAGATCACACTGTATGAAAGTCCTACAACAAAGGAGTTAAAGAAGAAACACTCATTCAGACTGATAGGGGGGCGAGATAGGCAGCAGGGTCGAAGAGGTTGAAGGGCAAAGCAGCAGCTGGAGGACTAGGAGAGCAAGGTGGCAGCTGGTGGACAGGTGGTCCCACATTTGCATGAAGAAAAACCAGGAGGAACAACTGGAGAGTCAGATAGTATTTTTATTATTATTGGACTTTAGTATGAGAAGGATTATTAGGATTAAAGATTGTCATTCCATTTTGACAAATCAAGTCATTCAAATACAAGTCATCAGTAAGTTAATATAATTTAAAGCTTATATATTCTTGATAAAAACCTTCATAGTAATAAATTATAAATTAGTGCAGAAGTTGAGAAAATTATTATCATGGAACATGAGTCTTGATTATTAATAAATCAAAAATACTAAGCATTAATAAAATATATGAAAAATCAAAGTAATAAGCTTGATATAACATAATGGCATATAGAAAATTCTGATTTGGACAAGTGGGAAATGCAGTCTTTTTAGCAGAGTTGATTTATAATAATTGATTTTGTACATTGTTATAAAACAAGTACAACATTTAATTAAAATTATTCTTATTATATAAATCATGTCTCTGATGACAAGACTATGTATTACATTATACAGGAATAACATAATAACCAAAAGCCCAGCACCATGACAAATACTGATAATTTTCAATTAGTATCTATTCTCTGCTTCTATTTTAAGTAATACATTGTCATATAAATTTGGAAAAGAAAACAAGGTACCTTGTCAAGTATGGGTAGCCATGTGGTTAACTTCTTCAGAAAATTTCAATTGGATATAAGGTATGCAACGTCTACATCATTTCCTTCAAAGAGAATTGCTTACTTTTTTTTTTACTGTATTCTATTTCCCAAGTGTACTGGGGAGCCAGTCAATACTGACCATTCAATGTAGGAAATCACACAAAGTAATGGGAGTGAAGGAATAGCACTCAAAAAGACATGGGTGCTCGAACAAAACAATGCAGCAAAACTCTCTACTAGCTCTGTACTTCCTATTTATTTGTAATGTTAAGTGATAAGAAAAAAAAACATTCTGCCTCATTTAAACTACCAGTTTTAAGGTTATATTTATATTCTTAATATAGGTTAATACTTTTCTCAGATACAAGGAATTAAATTAATTTCTCTTAGTTTGTGCTTGTCTTGCAGTTTTAGGTTTTATTTTTACAAACATATTTATAATTTGAAGCTGAAGTTATCAGTCAGTATTGTCTTTAATTTTGTGTTCTCTCTTGTGTGTGTCTTATTAATAAACTCATAATATCTCCAAAGGCTATAAAAACATTATCTAAACTATCTTTTGAAAATTTAAGATTGAGACTAACATTATATGTAATCCTCTTAAACATTATGTTTATATACTAGGAGAGGTAAGGACTCAACTTTACTTTCAAATAGATCCTCAATTATTTAGAAATACTTTAATGAATATGCCATCATTTCCCACTAACTTGAAATTGCATCTTTGTGAGCACTCATAGGAGTCAAGTAGGAATCACAATTTTAGGAATTAGCACTGTATTCTTTTATAATTCTAAAAAAGTACATACTCTAGGATCCATGAATATCCCTCTAAAATATATTATCTAATAAATTCTCATATAAGTGCAGCACGTTTAGAATCACTAAAGAATGGAAAAGCCAAATATCAATTGAGAGATGAAGGGTAAGTATCTTTATTTTTCCCCATTTAAGTAAGAGGAAAATACGCACAAGGTCAACATAATACTAATAGAAACATAATGTTATGTGGCAAAAGTACAGTGTGAAACCTCTTTTATCATTTAAGTTTTCAGAAAAATAAAATTAAATCATTTATTGGTTATTAAGTTTAATATAAAAATCAAGGAAATATTAAAAACAAAATTTTGATGAGTATATGTGTAGGAGTGAGAACACAGAGTTTGACCGATAATTCATTTTTTCTTTTAGAAATGTTTATTTTGGTATAAATTTAAACTTGGAGAACCATGGCAAGAGCAACATGAAAAATTTCTACATTATCTTTACCTAGATTCAACAAATGTTAACATTTACTGTAACTTGCTTTGCCATTCTTTTAATGTTGTTCTCTCTGTATTTTTACTAAAAATTCTTTGGATTTTCATAAACATTTTACAACCAGCATGTCAGAACCGATAACTGGTTTACTACAATTATAATTTAGAAGACATTGAATCTATAGATCAAGTAGTGAATAACTGACTCCTTAATGATATTGAGACATTAAGTTTTGAACATGATATATCTCTGTATTTTTTGTTTCTTTTAAAATTTGTCTTAACAAATTTTATAGTTTTTAGTGTAAACAAATTTTATATATATTTTAATTGTATTCATATGAGTTGAGTGGTTTGTTTTTACTTTGAAATGTACTTTTAGTTTCTATGTTATTTGCCAGTATTTGTTGCTATCTGTAGAAACAAATTTTGATTTTATGTTTGACTATGTAAAAAAATTATGTTTGACAATTTTGGTAAAATTTACAAAGATTTTATTTTTTTATGCTTAGGTAGGGGAAGGGAAGGAAGGAAAGAGAGAGAGAAATATGGATGTGTGAGAGAAACATCGATTGGTTGCCTCTCACATGCACCCCAACTGGGATGGGTCTGCAACCCAGCCATATGCCCTGTTTAGTAATGGAACCGGTGACCTTTTCACTCTGTGGACAATGCCTAACCAAATAAGCTGTACAGTTCAGGGTACAATCTTGGTGACTTAATTTCTTAATTATTGATTGATTTTTAATTTCTTTTATAATTTTATTATTTTTTAAATTGTTGTTCAAGTACAATTGTCTCCATTTTCTGCCCCCCACGCACCCCTCCACCACACCCACCCACACCTCTCACCCTAAATCCTACCCCTCTTTGGCTTTGTCCAGGGGCCCTTTACACATGTTCCTTGACAACACTTCCCCTTCTTTCCCCCATTACTCCCCTACTACCTTCCCTTTGGTTACTGTCAATTTGTTCTTTATTTCAATATCTCTGGTTATATTTTGCTTGCTCATTTGCTTTGTTGATTAGGTTCCACTTATAGGTGAGATCATAAGGTATTTGTCTTCCACTGCCTGGCTCATTTCACTTAACATAATGCTCTTCAGTTCCATCCATGCTATTGTGAAGGGTAGGAGCTCCTTCTTTCTTTCTGCTGCATAGTATTCCACCGTGTAAATGTACCACAGTTTCTCAACCCACTTATTTACTGATGGGCACTTATGTTGTTTCCAGCAGTTGGCTATTGTAAATTGCATTGCTATGAACATTGGGGTGCATAGGTTCTTTTGAATTGGTGTTTCAGGGTTCTTAAGATATAATCCTAGCAGTGGAATTTCTGGGTCAAAAGGCAGTTCTATTTTTCTTTTTCTTTCTTTTTTTTTTTTTTTTAGGAAATTCCATACTGTTTTCCACAGTAGCCACACCAGTCTGCATTCCCACCAACAGTGTACTAGGGTTCCCTTTTTTTTTACAACCTCATCAGCACCAGTTGTTTGTTGATTTGTTAATGATAGCCAATCTGACCATTGTGAAGTGGTATCTCAATGTGGTTTTCAAAGATCTAGGAATAAGCCTAACCAAAGAGGTAAAAGCCCTATACTCAGAAAACTACACAACACTGAAGAAAGAAATTAAGGAAGACACAAACAAATGGAAGCATATACCATGTTCATGGATTGGAAGAATTAACATCATCAAAATGTACATACTACCCAAAGCAATTTATAGATTCAACTCAATCTCTATTAAAATACCAATGACATATTTCGCAGATAAAGGACAAACATTTCAAAAATTTATTTGGAACCATAAAGGACCCCAAATAGCTGCAGCAATTTCGAGAAAGAAGAACAAAGTAAGAGGGATCTCAATACCTTATATCAAACTATATTACAAGACCACTGTAATCAAAACAGTCTGGTACTGGCATAAGCAGACACATAGATCAATGGAATGGAGTAGAGAGCCCAGAAATAAACCTATATCTCTATGGTCAATTCATATTTAACAAAGGAGGCAGAAGCATAAAATGGAGTAAAAATAGCCTCTTCAACAAATGTTGGGAGATCTGGATAGCTATGTGCAAAAAATTAAAACTTAACTACAAACTTACACCATACACAAAAATATAAACTCAAGATGGATAAAAGACTTAAATATAAGTCACAAAACTGTAAAAATCACAGAAGAAAACATAGGCAGGAAAATCTCAGATATTCCATGTAGTAATATTTTCACTGATATGTCCCCTGGAGCAAGGAACATAAAGGAAAGAATAAACAAATGGGGTTTCATCAAAATAAAAAGCTTCTGCATGGCTAAAGAAAACATCAGCAAAATGAAAAGGAAACCAACCATATGGTAAAGCATATTTGCCAATGATACCTCGGACAAGAGTTTGATCTCCAAAATATATAAAGAACTCACATGACTCCACTCCAGGAAGACAAACAACCCAAATAAAAAATGAAAAAAGGGCCTGAACAAACACTTCTCTAAGGAGGATATACAGAAGGCCCAGAGACATATGAAAGGATGCTCAGCATCACTAGCCATCAGAGAGATGATTGTTAATTTCTTAAAGATTTCTTTATTAGCAATCATATCTTCTGTGAATGAAAATAGTTTTATTTCTTCCTTTCCAAACTACATGCATTTTATTTATTTCTTTTGCCTTATTGCTAGAATATTCAATGCAAGGCTTCATACAAATGGTGAGAATGGACACCTGAGCTGTGTTCCTGAGTGAAAGGAAAACATTTCCTATTTTACATTTCAACATGACATTAGCTACATGTGTTTTGTGGATGTCTTTTTATCATACTGAGAAGTTTCCTTCCACATAGTTTATTGAGAGTTTTACATTATAGATGGACGCTGAACTTTACCAAATCATTTTTCCACATATATTGAGATCCTATAATTTTCGCCTTGTATTCAACTGATAATTTTTAAATGTTAAACCAATCTCACATACTTGGAACAAATGTCACTTAATAGTAAGTTATTTCACATTGTATATATTGCTAGCTTGATTTTACTATATTTCCAGGAATTTTTACTCTATGGTTTTGTTTATTGTAATGCGTTGGTTTGGTTTTTATATCTGGGTTTGCTGACTTTACAAAATGGATTAGGAAGTTTCTTCTCTATTTTTAGAAGAATTTAATATATGTGATGTTTTATCATCCATGCATGAGGGAACTCAACAGTAAAGCCATATGGGCCGTAAGGTTTCTTTGTGGTAGTGTTTCTGAAAAAAAATCTGTACATTTTACAATTGATATGAAATTGTGTTGTTATATCTTTTCAAGCAAATTGTAATAATTTGGTGAGTTATTTATTATAATTTACATACCTCTTTTTTAGGATAGTCAATGTAAATATTTATTTAAATATTTCTTGAGCTGGCAATTCTGTTCTCCTTTTGTCTATCTTGCTAATGTGTGCTTAATTTAAAAGAATAAGTTTTGGTTATTTTTAAATTACTGCTTTATTTTCTATTTTTTCATGCTTCTATATGATTATTTGCTTCTTTTTATTTATTTTTTCTTTCTTTCCTCCTCCTCCTCCCCCCTCCTCTTCCTCCATCTTCTCCCCCTCTTCCTCCTTTTTCCTCCTTTTCCTTCCCCTACCCCTCCTCCTTTTCCTTCTTCCTTTGCTAGATTTTTATTTCTGACTTCTTTCATGACCAAGACACAGGAAAAAAAAAAACAAAACATCAATTTCAAGCATCATAGTATCCAAGAACAGAAAAAAAATCTAGGTGATAACGTTGTCCTCTACTGAAGACCTGTGGCGTGCTGGACATTCCTATAGGCCCTGGAGGTATGAAGATGAATAAAATGATACATGGAAGTATCCCCATCTTAGACTGTGCCTATCCTGCATTAACTCTAGTTCAGATTCTTAGTACTTGTTACTATCAGAGTTTGTTTTATTCTAAGAATAATTATATCTATTATTATTTCACTAATTATTATACAGTGTTTCTGCCTCTGAGATGACTAGAAGGTTATGTCACCTTCTGATAGTTGAACCCATTTATTATTTATTTCCAAGTGGTTTTAATTTATTATATATAATATATAATGAGTAAATAACTATATTATATCTATATATCTATATATCTATATCAGATTCTTTAGAAGATTCTATAGATTCTAAAGATTCTATAGAATCTTTATCAGATTCTTTTTGTTTCTTATGATAGGAATTTTTTTACTTTTTTCTTTCTAATATATATATCCATAAGTTTCCCTCTGTTTTTTATAGTTTATTTGTATTGTATTGTATTTTTTACATCAACATTTATCCCCCGTATACCCTTTTTCACCTTTATGCCCACCCCCACAATCCCCACACTGTTGTTTCTCTCTATTTCCTTTTTTCCTTTTTTTTCTAGATCCCTCCCCCACTAACCCTCCTCTCACCCCATAGCTGTCAGCCTCCTCTCTGAGTCTGTCTCTGTTTTGCTTGTTAGTTCAGTTTGTTCATTAGATTACACATAGGAGTGAAATCATTTGGTATTTGTCTTTCTCTGACTGGCTTATTTCAGGGATCAAACTAAAAAGGACTCATGGGCACTAACAACTGTGGTGATTGCAGAGGGGAGGGGGATGCGTAGAGGTGAAAGAGGAAATAAGTGGAATAAAAGGTAGTGGAAAATACAATAAAAATATATAAAACACTACATTGTAATTATTAATTTAAAAACACTATTTTCAGAGTATGCTTTATATTTTGATCTTTGATATTATTGAGATTTATTCCCTGCAGGGAATAACCTTTTTTGGTTAGTGCTCCATGTGCACTTGAAAATAATGTATATTCGGGAATTATTTGACATAGTATTTTATAGAAGACCATTTACCTAGAGTGATAGAGAGTGTTGTTTTGTTCTTCCATATCTTTACTGCTTTTTTTTGTTCATTGACACTAGCAGAGCTTTTAAAACACTCTATTTTTTTTTTTGTCTATCCCTAAATCCCGTACTTTTATGCTTTGTTACTTTTTGTAAGTTATGATATTAAGTGAATTTACTAGGGATTTATATCTTCCTGATATTTGAGATTTTATCATATCTGGTAATATTCTTTGTTTCGATACCTAATACGTTGTGCTGTTTTTATAATCATACAGTTTTTAATGTTGTATAATACATCTCATTTTCCATCATTTTGCTTTCACATTATCAGTGTTGTAAATCCAAAGTATGACCCTGTAGATAGCATATACTTCTCTAGACCTTTTGTCCATTCTACTTCTGTTTCGTATATTGAGTTCTTATACCATTAATAGTGTAAGTTGATGGATATGCTCCACTACTTTTCTCTTTGATTTTATTTATACAATCCCTCCTACCTAATATTTTTTCTTGCCTTTATATTAGAGTTTTTCTAGTTTTGTTTTTACTGTTCTAGTGTATTATATTATGTAGCTATGTCTCCTCACATTTTTAGTTATTTCTTTAAGGATGAAAGATACATCTTTAAGTTTTTACATAAAATATAAGAATCTTGCCATGAATAGATCCAGCTACCATCACATTCTGTGCTATTTTTTCATGTATAATGCATATCATACTTTATAAATTACAAAAATCAGTATTATATTTAATCAGTATCATATTTTGGGTGCTCCTCATTTTTTCTTATAACACATTTACTTCAAGGCTCATTTCTCTTCATCTTAAGTAACCTATATATTGTTATTTGCAGTACAGTGCCATTAGATGCACATTTACTCATTTTTTTTTTTTACCTATAGAAACCTTTTGCCTTTATATGAATGATAGTTTTGCTGGATTTGAAATTGTTAATAAAAAGATTTTTTCCCTTGGTTTCCCTATTATAAAGAATTTTTTCTTATTCTTTTTTTCCTTCCGCATTGTTTCTGAAAAGAATGCATCTGTCTTTCTTATTTTATGTTCCTATATGTAATCTATTACTTTGCTTTGGGTGCTTTTATGATATTTTTATTATTCTGGATTTTGAAAATTTGACCTAATGTGCCTACACAGCATTTTCTTTGTATTTATAGTGATTGGATTTTTGAGTATCAGATATAAATGTCTGTGTCATTCAACAATTTGGGAAGTATTAAAACATTTCTTCAAATATTTTTATAACTATTATTTTTTCTCTTCTTCCTTCTATGATTTTATTTGAATATATATGAATTTATGTAATCATACAGTTAACTGACAATCTTTTAATTAACAAAAACCGTTTCTCAGTTATTAGGATTGGATCATTTCTATTGGTCTATGAATAATTTGACTAACACTTACTTCTGACTTTAATATGTAGTTAAAATCATTCAGTAACTTCAATTTTGTATTTTATAAAATTTAATTCTAAATTCCTGTTATTTTAAAATAGACAATGGGGGGAGCATTGACTGGAGGAGTTGGGGAGTGGGTATGACAGGGGAGAGAAATGAGGGAAAAATGTGGACAACTATAATTGAACAATAAAAAATAAAATAAAATACATTTTTAATTTTTGTATAAGTATTCTAGTTTCATTATTGCACAAAGGTTTTTTTTTTGGTAAATACTTGAATATATTAGTGACAGCAACATTTAAATCTATTTCTATTAATTCTAACATCTGGGCCATTTCTGTATCAGTCTCAACTGACTATGTTGTCTTTTGAATATAGGTCAAATATTTTTGTTTCTATTCATATCTGATTTTTTTAAATTATTGATGTTAGAGAAAGTGAGAGAGAGGAAAGGGAGAGAGAGAGACATCAATTTGTTGATCCATTTATTTATGCATTCACTGGTTGTTTATTGCATGTGTTCTGACCTGGGATAAAATCCACAACCTTGGAAAATCAAGACAATGCTCTACCCAGCAAGCAAGATACACACACACACACACACACACACACACATATATACATATAGGTACAAATACACACACACACACACACACACATATACCTATGTATGTATACATGATGTTGTGATTGATAAATTGCAGACATTTTGAATTCTGCTATCTTCCTTTGAAGAGAGTTGATTTTTGTTCTACCTGATAGTGAACTTAGAATGAGCCTAGAAATAGTTGTCTCTTTATATTGTGCTGCAGTTGCTCACTAGTTTTACCCTTTCAGGTGTTTTTTTTCTTCACCTGCAGACATATTTTCATTGCTTTTTAGAGAGAGAGGAAAGGGGAGAGAGAAACATTAATGCAAGAGAAATGTATCAGTTGATTTCCTCCCACAAGTGCCAGGACTGGGGATTGTATGCAGCCAGACCAGCGATCAAACCTGAAACATAGGTACCTGCGCTAACTGGGAATCAAACAACAGCCATTTGGTTATGGGATGACACGCCAACTAAGCCATGCCAGTAAGGGCTACCCTTTCAGGTTTTGCAGTCATCAGAAAGTTCTAGAAAATTCTTCACGTATGTGTGGTTCAGAACTCATCCAAAGTTTTTCAGTGAAGTTTATACAAAATTTTGGTGTCTACTTTTCTGCATTTTCCTCTTTTCTGAAATTTTCTTCTTTACTTTCCTTATCTTCCAGAAGTTCCAACTCTGTTCTCCAGTTCATGGAGCAGGTAGGCAGCAAATTTCTACGTGGCTTCATGCAACCTTGAACTACCATGACTGGGGAGTACCCACTGGAGAAAATTCACAAAACACAATTCCTACTCATTACGATGTCCCAATATAGGCATCAACTGCTTTCTAGTTTTTACCTGCTTTTGGCAGTTTTCTAGGGCTTTCATTTGGTTGTTTCCTTAATATTTTATTTAAATTTATAACTTTTATTTTTAGGAGGATTAATATATTAGCTAGACATTACTTGAAGCAGATCTCTGCTAATGGTATTTCAAAAATATGGATTTTGGAATCGTATTTTTTATTATAAATACTAATATATAAATATTTCCTATATTTCACAATAAACCACATTAGATTTTATTTTTATTTTTATTGAATTTATTGGGTTTACGTTGGTTAATAAAATCATAGAAGTTTAAGGTGTACAATTCCTTTATACATCATCTGTATATTGTATTGTTTGTTCACCTTCCCAAGTCATGTCTCTTTCCATCATCATTTATCAATTCTTTAACCTCTCCTGCCTCTCCCCATCCCCATTTTCCTGTTAATGATCATATCATTGTCTTTTTATAAGTTGTTGTTTTTTTTTTTTGCTTAATCCCTTCACCTTTATCACCCAGCCTCTCAACTCCCTCCCCTCTGACAGCTATGAGTCTATTTCTATTTTGTTTGTTAGTTTATTTTGTTCATTAGATTCCACATATAAATGAAATCATGTGTCATTTGTCTTTCCCTGACTGGTTTATTTCACTTTGCATAATACTCTCCATGTCCAACCATGCTGTTGTAAAGGGTGATTTCCTTCTTTTTTATGGTTGAATAGTATTCAATTCTAATAAATAAATGTATAAGAGCTTTTTTATTCACTGATCTCCTTATGGACACGTGGGCTGTTTCCAGATCTTGGCTAAAGTAAAAAATGCTGCAATGAAGATGGGAGTGTATATATTCTGTCAAATTAATATTTCAAGTTTCTTTGGATACATTTCCAGAGGTGAAATCACTGGGTCATAAAGTAGTTCCATCTCTAATTTTTTGAGATAACTCCATACTACTTTCCACAGTGGCTACACCAATTAGATGTTTTAACTACAAAGAAATAAGGAGACTTTTGTAATGGCACTGATTTTACTTTTTTTTTTTTTTAATTTTAGAATTACTGCTTACTTGTACCTGTATTTTTCTGCCCATAAAATTGTTTTTTTTCCTCTCAAGGCACTCTCATGAGTAAGACATTTTATTGATTTTTTTTTCTAGAATTAATGTTATGTTTGACATATTTATTTCAATATCAGAGGCAAAGATTTCATTTTAGACAAGGGACAACCAAATTCTGGCAAGGGTGTACATTTCTCTAGGAGGCCAAAGACCACATGAGAAGTCCTAATTCTTTGTAGGATGTTATTTTCTTTAAATACTAACCCTTACTTGATAATACATAGTTTTAAAATGTTGTGATTCTCTAC